>OVAN01000041.1:0-117334 GCA_900406275.1 Anastatica hierochuntica
TAATATTAATATATAAATAATAAATTGTATAATAAAAAAATCTCGATTTTAAAAAATAAAAAACATACAACTAAAATATCTAAAAGTAACTTTTAAAAAACTAGTTTAATTCTATAAATAATAATAGATAAAACAACTTTATCTTAAATATCTTTAAGTATATATTTTATATGCAGGGATGAGCATTCGGGTTGGGTTTCGGGTCTGATCTTCGGGTCAGATCCATTTGTATTCGGATTTTTAAATACCTAAAGTTTAGCCATGTACGTATATTTTTTGAACGATTTCGTGTCGGATCCATTCGGGCTCGTATCCGGTTTAGTAACTTAAGAAAAACTACCTGAAAATATTTTGAGTTCGGGTTCAAGTATCTTTGGGATTTTCAGGGTTGGATTCGATATTTCTGGATTTTCTCTAGTTTTTTCCGATTTTTTCGGGATTTTCAGGTTTTGGATTCGTGTTCGGGTTCATGATATTTGAATTTTCCGATTATTTTTCGTTTTGGATTTGTGTTTAGATTCGAAGTTTCTGATTTTTCGATTATTTCTTTAGGTTTGGGTTTAGATTTTTAAATTTTTGAGATTTTTTAATATTTTTGAAGTTATTGGGTATCTGTTTGGGTTTGGATTCGATTCGGATAATATTTGATACATAAAATATTTTGAAACAAAATCCGTTTGGATATTATCTCGAATTTATTTCGGTTCAACTCAGATGTACATAGTTGAGTTAAGATATGATTCAATGGATAACGAGAATATGACGTATCAATTTATCGCAATTTCCATATATTGCATGAAATGTAATTATCATCACTTTTCTATATTGGAAAACAATGAATTCAAATAGTAAATTTTTTTTTAATGAACCAACATTTGTTAATCAAATATCAGTAAGATTTCCGGGAAGAAATTGAGATTGTCTTCAGCAAGAGTTCTTGAATCTTCTATGGGACAATCTTCAGAGATCTTCCACAACTCAAGTAATACTTTGTTTTTAGCATCTTATCCAAATAGGAAAACGAACTATTTCTCCCTCATAACTATCATATATCATCAGATCTCCACGAAACTACGACCCAGTGCTAGATCTCCCTGAACTGATAGTTGTATACCTATTTCTCTCCGAATCAAAAGTTGTAAATTTATTTATCTCTAAATTGATACTTCGAAACTTATTTATCCATATACTCTGGTTTTAACCGGTTTAATTTAACCAAACCACTTTAAACCAATTAAACAAAAAAAATCAATTTTAAATAAAAACTTGGTCCATAGATGGATCCGACCCATTTGGTTCTTCTTCTTCACCCGAATAAAGTTTTTTTTTCTTAAAAAATATCTTTGAATTTTTCAGACACACATTTAATAAAATACAATTCGCTTGACCTCTGGGACTCGGTCATCGTCGTCTCCTTCCTCTCCTCCTTATATCTTCTCTCCGATTTCCCTCACAACTCTTAAAGCTCTCTGCTTCAATTTTCCCCACAAAACGATGCCTTCACCTAACGAAAACGACGACGTTCCAATGCTTCCAATTTCAGACTCATCATCATCTCGTGCTTCAAGGCCTTTCACTTCAAGGTCTCGTAGCGTTTCCCACTCAAACCCAGTTTCCACCATTGATGGATTCGACAACTCCACTGTGGTTTTAGGCTACACGGGTCCTCTTAAAACCCAAAGAAGACGACCTCTTTCCTCTTTCAAATGAATTAGATGGATACCTTGCTCCGCTTTGTCGCCGTCGTCTCAAAGTTCGCAAGCTGAACGAGTATAAGAAAACGAAAAATCGAATTTCAAATTACCCAGAACAATCATTCAATCACATAATCGAGAAAAATATTGATTTGAAAAGCTCCGTAAAAATCGAAAGCAAATGTTGAATCTTACCGTAGAGACGGCTTGAATAGGCGTAGAACTCGAAGAGGAAGAATATGAAGAACTCGAATAGGCCAGATCCCCTTTTGCCCCTTCTCTATTCGCCGATTACACTACCACAACACCAATGTTCTTGACGGATCAAAACACTGGTTACCGTCTCCGACCTCGACGCTTACCTGAGATCTTACCAGATTAACCTCGATGTGATCGAAGATGATATGAGGAAGCTTAGGTTTGGGACTCATGAACATGGAGATTTTCAAAATATTGATTCCGTTGATTTTTTTTTGATCAGATCGATTCCGTTGATTTAAGAAGAAAAAAAAAACGTTATTCGGGTGAAGAAGAAGAACCAAAGTGGGTCGGATATGGGACAAGTTTTTATTTAAAATTGAATTTTTTTGGTTTAATTGGTTTAAAGTGGTTTGGTTAACATTAAACCGACTAAATGATATTTATGAGGGGAAAATAGGTCGTTTTCCCTATCCAAATTGGTTCTTGTAAAGCTTTGTGTTACATTATAGCTGATGTAATGTGTTGAATGTATGTAAACAATGAACGAACTTACTATTGATCTAAGCTTGAAGCAGTAACTTGTTTGACAAGTTATTCTATTCCTAGATAGATAAGGTTTTGTTTTAAGAGATAATGTTTAGCATTTATGTAGGAGTTATCTAAATATATGATTAGTAGTCCCATTAGGATTAGGAATAGGTTATTAACTCTCTGTATAAGAAGATATGTCAAGTTGTGACATAACTTATGAATTTTGAGAGAGATTTTGGCTTTAGCATTTGAGTAAGTTTTCTAAGGCAATAAAGTTTTCTTGGTGTTTTCTTAAGTTTGATTGTGTTCGATTCAATAATTGGTATCAGAGCAATTTTGATTCAAACACTTTCGGAAGAAAGCAAGAAATTCATACGTCTCTCTGTTTTAACAAATTCGTTGACCTCTGTTTCTTCTCTTTTAAACATCTGTTTTAAACTCGTCCTTCTCCTCTTATCAAAACCGACACTTAAACACCAAAAAAACACTGTTTTTTCTTTTAAACCTTTGTTTAAAACACAGCGGCGGCATGAAAGAGAGAAGCCATGGGAGAGATCACTCCGGTAGGTGATAAAGCCGGAGAGAAGATGAAAGAAAGCAGTCTCTCATCAATCCAGTGCCCGATGTTAACCGCCACTAAATATACGGTTTGGACCATGAGAATCAAGGTAGCTTTACGTGTTCACAAGGTTTGGGATACTATAGAACCGGGTTCTAACGACGTCGAGAATAATGATGTAGCTTGGGCCCTTCTTTATCAATCCATACCTGAGAGCTTGACCTTGCAAGTTGGTAATCTTGGGACATCTAAGGCCGTATGGGAATTCATAAAATCACGGCATGTTGGAGCTGACCGTGTGAAGGAAGCTCGACTTCAGACATTAATGGCAGACTTTTAAAGGTTGAAGATGAAGGAGGCAGAGACCATAGACCAATTCGTAGGAAGACTTTCAGAGCTCTCTTCCAAAGCAGCTTCTCTCGGAGAAAGTATAGAAGAATCTAGACTAGTTAAGAAGTTTCTTAACAACCTACCTCGGAGAAGGTTCATACATATCATTGCAACCTTAGAACAGATCCTCGATCTTAAAAACACATCCTTTGAAGACATTGTCGTGAGGCTTAAAACTTATGAAGAAAGAATTGGCGATGATGAACAAGAGGAAAGCAATGGGAAACTCATGTATGCCAATGATGACCAGTCAATCTTTCACGAAAGATACGACTCAAACCGAGGAAGGGGACAAGGTGGGCCTGGCTTTGGTAGAGGAATAGGCCACAGACGCAGTATCTATCAATAGAATGGCAAGCAACGAAGAGATAAATCCAAAGTAACATGTTACAGATGTGACAAGTTTGGGCACTATGCGTCCAATTGTCCTGACAGACTACTAAAGCTTCAAGAGGCTCAGGAAAGGAACGATGAAGACACTCAAGAAGCAGATGAATTGATGATGCATGAGGTTGTTTTTCTCAACGAGAAGAAAGTCATACCACACAAGTTTGAAACTCATACAAAAAGAGAAAACATGTGGTACTTGGACAACAGAGCAAGTAATCACATGACTGGAAATCGCTCATATTTCTCGAAGATAGACGCGAAAGTCTCAGAAAACATTTGTTTCGGAGATGATTCACGTATAGACATCAAAGGAAAGGGATCAATCTTATTTCTTACCAAGGATGGTAAAAGAAAGATCTTAGCTGATGTTTACTTCATTCCGGACTTGAGAAACAATATCATAAGTCTCAGACAAGCAACAGAGTCTGGCTGCGATGTCAAAATGAAGGAGGACTATCTAAGACTACATGATCGTGAGGGCAATTTACTTGTTAAATCATGTAGATCGAAAAACGGACTCTATGAAGTGAGTATGGAGGTTGATGATATGTGATGTCTACAAACATCAAAATTGAGTGACTCTTTGAAGTGACATTCTAGACTTGGACATATCAACACAGAAACTATGAAGATTATGATGAATAAGGAGTTGGTAAGAGGTATCCCGATGATGAGTATAGAAAAGGAAGTTTGCGGCTCATGTATGCTCGCAAAACAGACCAGACAAACTTTTCCACAATCAGCCTCTTTCCGAGCCACACACACTCTCAAGCTCATTCATGGAGATCTATGCGGGCCGATCACATCAGCCATACCAACTCGTAATTGTTACATATTTGTGCTGGTTGACGATTACTCACGCTATATGTGGATTAGCTTGCTAAAGGAAAAGAGCAAGGCCTTTGAGAAATTTAAAAGATTCAAAGCATTGGTCGAAGAAGAAGCAGGGTCTCGCATCAAAAAATTGCGAACGAACAGAGGAGGAGAATTCTTGTCTCAAGAATTTCAGACCTTTTGCGATGATTCTGGAATTCAAAGACATCTTACTGCACCTTACTCACCACAGCAGAATGGAGTGATTGAATGTCGTAATAGAATTTTGCTGGAGATGACAAGAAGTGTTCTTAAACACATGAATGTACCAAACTATCTATGAGGGGAAGCAGTTCGACATGCTACATACCTACTTAATAGAGTAGCGACGAGATCACTAAAGGCTAAGACTCCATATGAAGCTTTTTAAAGGAAGAAAACCAAACATCGACCACTTGAGAGTATTTGGTTGCACTGCTTATGCTAAGATAGAAGCACATCATTTGAAGAAGCTAGATGATCGTTCTAGGGAACTCGTCTATCTTGGCACGGAACCATGATCAAAGGCATATCGGCTCTATGATCCAAAGAACCAAAGAATCATTGTTAGCAGGGATGTATGTTTTGATGAAAACAAGGTCTGGTCGTGGAATGCTAGGAGAAACGAAGGAGAAGATGAAACAGAGCTGAGTCTTCCTCTTTGTATCGAAGGATATGATGGAGAAGAAGCCATTAACAATGGCGAAAAAAACGGCGGAGCTTATGGCAGAGCAGATGACGGAAGTAATGAGAAAGGTGGAGATGACGACGAGAGCTTCAATGGCGATGAAGCTTTCGATGAAGAAGGTAGCTCTGTTCGCAGCTCTGTTCGTAAAATAGAGAGTAATTCTGGAGCTATAAAACAGATAGGATCGACAAAAGCAGAGCAAAGCCAAACAACACAGGCCTCGAGAAGATCGACACGACACGTCACGAGACCAAGCTATCTAGACGACTATGTGTTGGTTGCTGAAACAGAAGAGATTGATCGTCTCTTGCTGTTAATTAATGAAAAACCTTATGATTTCGATGAGGCGATAAAGTTAAAGAATGGAAGGATGCTTGTAATGAAGAGATAGGCTCGATAACGAAGAATAGAACATGGAGCTTAACTGATTTGCCTGTGAGAAGTAAACCAATTGGTTTAAAATGGGTTTTCAAGGTCAAACAAAACCCATAAGGTAGTATAAACAAGTACAAAGCTCAGTTGGTAGCAAAAAGATTATGTTCAGAGACATGGTATAGATTTTGATGAAGTCTTTGCTCCAGTAGCGAGAATTGAATCAGTTCGAGTTATTATTGCCTTGGACGCAACTAATGGATGGGAGATTCATCATCTAGATGTTAAGACCGCATTTCTTCATGGAGAATTGGATGAAGAAGTATATGTCACTCAACCTGAAGGATTCATAGCAAAGGACAGTGAGAATAAAATGTATAGATTACACAAAGCTTTCTACGGTATGAGACAAGCACTCAGAGCCTGGAACAATAAGTTGAATTCAATACTCAAGGAACTAAAGTTTGTGAAGTGCTCTAAAGAACCGTCGCTATATTGAAAGCAGGTAAAGGAAGAATTGCTTTTAGTAGCTGTTTATGTTGATGATCTCTTGGTTACAGGATCAAGCATGAAATTGATTCTAGACTTTAAAGGAGAAATGGCTGGAAAATTCGAGATGAGTGATATCGGTTTACTAACTTACTACCTTAGTATAGAGGTAATTCAACATGACTGTGGAATTACTCTAAAACAAGAAAGGTATGCAACTAGAATACTTGAGGAGTTGGGCATGAGGGCGTGCAATGCGGCACATGTGCCAATGGATCCGGGGCTGAAATTGTCAAAAGGAGTCGATGAGTCTAAGATCGATGAGAAAACCTTTAGGAAGAGTGTTGGTTGCCTTAGGTACTTATTGATGAGAAAACCTTCAGGAGGAGTGTTGGTTGCCTTAGGTACTTATTGCATACGAGGCCGAATCTTTATTTTATGTTGGCTTGTTGAGTAGGTATATGCAGGAGCCTAAGGAGTCTCATGGAGTGGCATTGAAACATGTATTTAAATATCTTCGTGGTACACTTTCATATGGTCTTCGTTTTGAGCGTTCTGCTAAGCCAAGCCTGGTAGGCTACAACGATAGTAGCTACAACGTTGATCCTGATGACGGAAAGAGTACAACATGGCACATTTTCTACCTTGGAAATTTTCCTATTACTTGGTGTTCTCAAAAGTAGGACACAGTAGCCTTGTCTTCGTGTGAAGCCAAGTTCATGGCTGCTACTGAAGCTGCTAAGCAAGCAATCTGGCTTCTGGAACTTCTTGCGTAGGTCTTAGGAAAATCGTGTGAGAAGGTGACGATTCGGGTTGATAACAAGTCTACCATTGCGCTTACTAAAAACCCGATGTTCCATGGACGCAACAAGCATATACATAGAAGATACCATTTCATCCGAGAGAGTGTTGAGAATGGACAAGTTGATGTGGAGTTTGTCTCGGGGAAGGAACAGAAAGCTGACATTTTGGCTAAGGCTTTAGGAAAGGTTAAGTTCAAGAAAATGAGGGACTTTATCGAGATTCAAGATGTTTCGAAAAATGAGTTCAAGCTTAAGGAGGAGAATGTTGATCTAAGCTTGAAGCAGTAACTTGTTTGACAAGTTATCCTATTCCTAGATTGATAAGGTTTTTTTTAAGAGATAACGTTTAACATATATTTAGGAGTTATCTAACTATATGATTAGTATTTCCATTAGGATTAGGAATAGGTTATTAAATCTCTATATAAGGAGATGTCAAGTTGTGACATAACTTATGAGTTTTCAGAGAGATTTTTGCTTTAGTTTTTGAGTAAGTTTTCTAAGGCAATAAATTTTTCTTGGTACTTTCTTAAGTTTGATTGTGTTCGCTTCAATATTTACTATGTCGTGCAAAGTGTCATAGAGAAAACTTGATTTGTCGTTTGATCTCTGGAGTTCCAGTTGTAGTATTATCTAGAATCCAAAGCATACGATCATCTTCTGTTAAGAGTGATATATCTCTTTTCGTTCTTGCTATATGGGACTTATTCAGATAAGTGAGAATTTTGGCTTTTGCCAACAAAAAAAATTATTATCTTGGATCTAATTCGCCTTTGACAAAATTTGTGATACTACGAGCGACTTCTACAAGAGCCTTTTTTACTAAATAAAATTCATTTCTCAGTAATTAATCAAATATACAATTGAGTTGGTTTATATAAAAGACTTGGCCAACCAAAGAACCAAAACTAAACCAAAACATAATATGCACACTGGTTTATACTATTCTAGTTTACAAACTCAATTATGTACAAAACCAGAAATGAAACTATACACTAGTAGTCCCCCTCAAGATGAGTCATATATATTTATAAGACTCATCTTGCTTACCAAATTGCGAAATGACATTGGATACAACGGTTTGGTAAAGATATCTGCCACCTGCAATTCAGATTTGACATGTAACAATCTGAAAAAACCTTCGACTAACCTTTCACGAACCCGATGACAATCCATCTCTATTGAATTGGTTCTTTCGTGAAAGACGGGGTAGTTGGCTATGTGAATGGCTGCAATGTTATCACATAAAAGGAGAGCTTGCTTAGAAAAAGGTACTTGTAGCTCCTTCAAGAATGTAGTGAGCCAAACCACTTCATCAACCGCAAAGGCCATGCTTTGATACTCTGCCTCAGCTGTGGATTTAGCAACAGTTTGTTTCTTTTTGGATTTCCAAGAAATGAGGGAAGAACCAATGAACATGCTAAAACTAGAAGTGGATCTTCTAGTATCAAGACAGGAACCCCAATCTGCATCAGCAAAAGCTTGAAGCTGAAGTTCATACTTAGAAGAGTAAAACAAACCTTGACCTACAATTCCCTTAATGTAATGTAAGACTTTGGTGAGAGCTTGTTGATGCTCAATACGTGGAGCACAACTTTATTGACTAAGCTTATTGACAGCAAATGTGATGTTTGGTCTTGTAATATGTAAGTACATAAGCTTGCCAATTAATCTTCTGTGGGATTCTGCATCCACAAAGTCTCCACCACTATCTTTTGATAACTTCAGATGAGGATCTAAAGGACTAGATGTAGGTTTACAGCCAAGAAGACCAGTTTCATCAAGGAGATCAAGTGCATATTTCCTCTGACATATGTAGATTCCAGCTTGTGATCTTGCAATTTCCAAGCCTAGAAAGTACTTCAAAGGACCTAGATCCCTAAGCTTGAAATGAGACTTCAAATTATCTTTGAGAACTGTCACAGCTGCATAATTGTTGCTAGCAATAATGATGTCATCCACATAAACCAGCACACACATAAAAAATCACGTTTGATCTTTGTAAAGCAAGTATGATCAGAATGAGTCTTGAGAAACCCCAAAGCAGTAAGAGTGGAAGCAAACTTCAGAAACCATTGGCGAGAAGCTTGCTTTAAGCCATAAAGAGATTTCTGAAGTTTACATACATCATTAGGTGGGAGGTCCCATTGTCTAGATGCGTATCTTGTAGGTAATTTCATGTAAATTTCCTCATCTAGATCACAATTTAGAAAGGCATTTGACACATCAAGTTTAGTTAAAGACCATCCAAATAAAGCAGACAAAGCTAGAATGAGTTTGACTGAGGTTAGTTTCACAACAGGGGAGAAATTTTCTGTGTAATCTATGCCTTCAATCTGAGTATAGGCCTTAGCAACCAGTCCTTTCAACACTCCCATCTGCATTCTGCTTTACTTTGAATATCCATTTACAGCCAATTACAATTTTTCCTTCAGGGAGAGTACACACAATCCATGTGTGAGTTCCTTCCACAACATCAACCTTAGTATCCATTGCCTGGCACCATACCTTTAGTCTCTTTGCCTCAGAATAGTTAGTGGGTTCTTTTTCTTTATCAATGGAAACCAAGAATGAAAGATAAAGAGAAAAAAATTTATCATAAGAAAGGAATTGGGCTATTTCATGTATGGTTGAGGATACTATTGAATGACAATAGTAATCCTGAAGGTAAGCAGGTTGTTTGACTCTCATGTGAGATGTATAAACAGAAGGTTTTTGAACATCTAAAGTAGTATCAATAGAAAGTTGAGGTTCAACAGAGGATGACAATAAAGAGATATTATCATCAGAAGATTTGCTGTTCACAGGAGAGGGCAAATTCAGATAAGGAAAAAAAGATTGTTGTTCCTTTGTGAGATCTGAACTTGCAAAAGGAAAGAGCTCTTCGTGGAAAACCACATGCCTTGAAACAAAGATTTGATTGGTTTCAAGATCAAGAAGCTTGAAGCCTTCATATCCAGAAGGATATCCAAGGAAACAACAAGCTTTGGCTATATGATTAAATTTGTGTCTGTTTTTAGGAGAAGTGGAAGCATAACATAAGCAACCAAAGACCTTTAATTGATTGTAGTCTGATGCTTTCTTGGTTAATACTTCAAAAGGGCATTTATTTTCAAGAATAGGAGATGGGAGTCTGTTGATTAAGTGAACTGCGGTTGGAATACATTCACCCCAGGAAGTAGTAGGAATGTGTGACTAAAAGAAAAAAGATCGAGCAACATTAAGAATGTGCTGATGTTTTCTTTCAACCACAGAGTTTTGTTGAGGGGTTTCTGGACAACAATGATAGGATATGATACCCTTAAACTGATAAAGAGAAGTAAAGCTAAGTTCAGGAGCATTGTCAGATCTAACCCCTTTTATTTTCTTCTCAAACTGAGTTTCTATCATTTATATGAAAGTGGGAAAGATCTGTAGAACATCTGATTTATGTCTAAGTAGATATACCCAAGTGGCTCTAGAACAATCATCTAAAATGGTGAGAAAGTATCTAAAACCATCATGAGTAGGGACTGAAAAAGGACCCCAAGTATCAATGTGAAGTAAATTAAAGGGTTTATCACTAAGATGGTTATGAGAAACAAAAGGTAAATGTTTTTGTTTTGATAGATGACAAACTTTACAATGAAAGCTATCTGTTTTGTTGTTTTTAGGAATAGAAAAATACTATGAATAGGAGAAAGCTTATTAATGGATGGATATCCTAGTCTTTGATGCCAGAGATCTGGACTTATTATACTAGCTATCATAAAAGCAGAATGTGTACCTTTGAAACTAAGAGAATCAATGTCTAAGAAGTACATATTAGCCAATTGTCTACCCATTCCAATCATTAATCCCTGTGTACGCTCCTGAAGAACACAAGTAGATTCACCAAACTAGATACGAGACTTAAGGGTTTTAGTAAGAGAGCTAACACTTAGAAGTTTGAATTTGAACTGGGGAATATAAAGAACATCAATAAGATGTAAAGAACTACTTAAAATGATTGTCCCTATCCCAACAATGCTCACAAGAACTCCATTTGGAAGGGCAATTGTGGTATTTGGGAGGGTTTTATAAGTGGAGAAAAGTTGTTTGTCATGAAAGACATGGTTAGTAGCTCCAAAGTCAATCACCCAAGCATCTAAGGCATTGATGTTGGTGTCAATAGAACACACATATGGCCTAGCAATACTGGTAAAAGAACAAAGGATAGAAGGATAAAAAGTACCAGATATTGGGCAAACTGTTGAAGAAGTGGAAGGTTCAGAAGAGACTGAGACAGAGTGAACCTCTGGTATGGTGACAAAACTTGGAGGCTGAAGTTTAGTACTCAGGAAAGAAACCAGCTGTTGTATTTGCTCTTTGGAAAGATAATTAGCAATACCATCATCTGGTGAATTTTCAACAACAACATTGACAACCAGTGGTGTGGATGAAGGCTTGTCAAATTTTTGCTTAGGCTTGAAGCTTCCAGGGTATCCATGTTTCTTATAACATATGTCCATGATGTGACCAACCTTGCCATAAAAGGTAAAAATGGGCCTGTCTCTCTTCTGATAATAAACTTGACCACCGGAAGACTGATTGCCTGAATAAACTTGATGACCAGAAGGATCAGATGCATTCAACACAGGGGATCTAGCTGATTTTTGGCTATCCTCTTGATATAATAAATTGTATACTTCAGATATGGATGGCAAGTTCTTCTTCATTAAGATACGACTCCTTATGTTCTCATAGTTCTCATTGAGCCCCATAAGGAATTCTATCACCCTATTAGTCTCCCTTTCTGCTGACAATTCATCAACTATCTTCCCAACCAATTGAATGCTTGATAACTCCTCCCATAACGCCTAAGTTTGAGTATGGAATGAAGATAGATCCATACTGCCTTGTTTGAATGAAAGTATCTGGTGTCGAAGCTTATACAACCTTAGAAGATTAGACTTTTGGTATCGAACATGTAAATCTTTCCATATACCACAAGCATCCTTGAAGTATAATATGCTTGTGTAAATCTTCGTTGATACACTATTCAATAACCACGATTTGATCATGCTATTGCACGTACACCACACTTTGTAATAAGCATCCATTTCATTAGGTCTAGCTATAGATCCATCAGAAGAACCTACTTTGTTCTTAGCTTCCATACTTGTCATCATAGCTACTGACCAAATACCATACTTATCAAATTCTAGTTGTTCTGATACTAATACTAATCCAGGATGATCAGAACTGTGAAGATGATAAGGATAATGGATATTATCCGGCGAATTAGATACCTCAAAATGATTGGAACTGTTGTAAGAGATAGATCGGCGATGATTAGATCGATCTCAAACATCAGAAGAGTTTCGAGGTAGATAAGCTCCGGTGAGTTCCTCTGAGTCGTCGGAGAACCTTGAGATCCATATCCATGTGAATCTGGCATAGATCCGTGATGCTTCGATTTGCATTTTCGCTTTCCCATTGATCTCATATCTAGCTCAAAAGTAGCTAAGACTTTCGATGAAAATCTAGATATGCACATGAAAGGAAGGAGAAAAGCTTATTGAAGCTTGAACATGAAGAGAACGAACACGAGGACTTCTCCGGTGAAGAATCCGGCGAAGATTTTGATCGGAAAAGAAGAGAAGCGGAGGTTGTTAGAGAGAGTGTGAGTTCTTGAGCTCTGATACCATTTTACTAAATAAAACTTATTTTTCATTATTTAATCAAATGTACAATTGAGCTGGTTTATATACAAGACCTGGTCAATCAGATAACCAAGACTAAACCAAAACATATTATGCACATTGGTTTATACTATAACAATTTACAAACTCATTTATGTACAAAACTAAAAATGAAACTATACACTAATAGCCTTAGAGTTTATGCATGTCTCTATTTTCAACAACTTTGCAATTTTACTATATGGTTGTTTTTGTGTCAATAATTCATCTATTACACAGAAAATTGAGAGATTTTTTCTAAATTTAATCTATATAGAAAAGAGATGAACCGAAGGGAAAAAAAGAAAAAAAGAAAAAAGATGAACCGAAATGTAATGCTTGCAGATAGATCTAATATTGTCGAAGCAACTACAATGCATGTCTAAAGATCATTATATGTGGTTTCTGTTGATGAAAATCTAAAGTGCTTCTGATAGTTTTCTGAGAAAAAGGGCAACTATAAACTAGTTTGGAAAACAAGATATGGATATATGAAATGATAAAGAAAAAAGAGTAACCAAAACAAGTTATGGATATATGAAATGATAAAGAAAAAAAGAGTAACCATAAATTGGTTCAAGCGTTGCATATCATTGATAATTATAATCAAATGAATAATAGCTTAACTCTCTCTTAAGCAATATATTTTTTAGGTATTATATGAAAAATGTAAGGAGTATCACAAGAACGGTTTCAAAGACTGTAACATCATATTTCTCTAGGAAGACATTTGTATATTACAAGTTTTTGAACAGAATCTGCAACAAGACTAAGACACTCTTATCTTGCTATACTCTAGCCTATACCACTACTCAAAAACCGAATACTGAGTTCATGAGTCTCTCATCTTAGCTTCTTGCAAAAGCTCTCAAAACCTCTAGCTAGATGTTCTTCCTCTTCGAAAACGTTAAAAGAAAAAACGACGTTTTTAATCTACTTATACTAATAGATAGAAACCCCAGAAAAAAGATAATCATGAAATATAGAAAGTAAATATATTCATGATTATCTTCCCAACAAAATCCTCTAAAATGTATCATTTCTAAATCCCAACAATTTAGATCTTCAAGTCTTCCGAAATATTCTTGTTCCAACAGAATCTCTAGCTCATCCTTATATAAGATTTCGGTGTTGCTGGAGGCCCCTGTGACATCGTCATCGCCAGCTGCCTCAGGTGCTTCTGTGACATCCTCCACTGTCATAAGTACTGTCACATGTACTGTCACAGGTATTGTCACATGTACTCCTATCACATCTTGCATCTTTAATCTCTCCCTTTTTAGCTTTGTGTCTCTCAAGCACCTGCATATGTAAATCACATAGCTACCACAAAACGCAGGCATGTCAAAAAGTCATTGAGATTTAAACAGAAACGTCTTTTTAACATTGAAGTACACCAGTAACAACAAATGAGACATACCACTAAAACAACTCCAAAAGAACCATGTATGTTCTCTTACTCCCCCATAAACCCACACTATTGAATCAAATACAACATGAGAAAATCAAAAACAACTTCCATATTCGACCACTCCCCCCATCATCTAAGCTCAATTATTCACTTCGACCCTTATTCTCACTCTGCTTGAGAGCACGCAAAGTTAATAAGACCAAAGTCATTAGTAATAACCTGATGTTTGAGGGATCAAGCAGACTTACCTGTTAGACAGATGTAGGTATCATGTGGAGATTTTGACATGTAGAAACATGTGTAGACATACATT
The DNA here is from genome assembly GCA_900406275.1 of Anastatica hierochuntica. Lineage (NCBI taxonomy): Eukaryota > Viridiplantae > Streptophyta > Magnoliopsida > Brassicales > Brassicaceae > Anastatica > Anastatica hierochuntica. The sequence continues at coordinate 14,396 of OVAN01000041.1, forward strand.
CGTTGTTCTAGCTGTTGCAGAGGTGGACTTTGTCTTTCTCTTCGTCTTCCCTGATTGATGCTCACCTCTGCCTTTCGGAGGAATTCTTCGCTAAGTCTACTATCCATAGCGTATTTCATTTGTTCTCTGCGGCACACACATACTTTTATTGCCAAAGAAAACTATCAAAGATAACATTTCTTTTAAGTCCTTCTTGATACAGTGCATGATGTCCCAGCTTACTAAAATTAACCCAGACCATCCCTGGCTCACTGCAACACTTGATGACACAGATTAGTGATACAACTCATAGATTACACTAACGCAACCACTAGCAATCATATCACATAGTGGGAATATAACCTGCAATGACGTCACATGTGCCGCATCTTTGAATTAGATTGAAAATGCGAAATTTAATTACTATTCATTTTTGAATTTCACATAACTTTTTCTCCTGAAGTAGTACAGGGGCTGCCTCAACATCTAGATCAAAGCATATACTCAGCTCTTTTAGACTTGTGACATCTAGTGATCATGCCTTTGAAGGATAACTTACAATATGTCATGCCTTTATCATGTCCCTAGTCAGTTTTCAACACTAATCCGTCATAGAATGAAACTGGAATTTGGTAGATACAACTTTTATTTCAGCGATCACACTCTGTATTATCATTGGTTTTCTTCAAGTACAACCACTGTCACATATATTGACATAGTAAGGCTTGCACCATCACTTGACTTCTCAAGTGCAAGAATTTTTTTTTCATAAGACTTTAAGTTCTTCTTCAGCTTTTTGCAACCTTTCTTTATGCGGAATTTGTACTTTTTAGAGCATGACGACATGATCACAACTTTTTTCCATATAGGATTCTAGATTACAAACAAATTCAAAACCTTATATACACCTGAATTAGTGCATGTCACTACCCTACACACTCGACAAATTAACGACTATAACTCACAAAGACCAATTGATTTTCTTAAGATGACAAAACGATTAAAATCCATTGATTTTGTGAATAAATCAGCTAATTGCAAATTTGTGACAACGTGTTCAATCACTACTTGTTTCTCCTCCACCGGCTACCTGATGAAGTGGTGCCTTATATCAATGTGTTTTATCCGTGAGTGTTGTACCAATTTTTTGGATATGTTAGTAACACTTTTGTTGTCGTAGTAAACCAAGAACGATCCAGAGTCCATTTTGTAATCAGCTGACATCCACATGAGTTGTGTGCAACAGCTTCCCATAGCAATGTATTCAACCTCTGTTATAGACAGAGACACGGAGTTCTACTTCTTGTTCAGCCACAAAATTAGGTTGTTTCCTAAGAAGAAACAACCTCCACTTCTGCTTTTCCTATCATCCACACTTTCAGCCCAGTCAACATCAGAATATCCAGCAATATTCTTGTTCGATCCCTTAGCATTGTCGATACCAAAGTTGACTGTCCCCTTGACATACTTGATGATTCTCGTCACTGTCTCAAGATGGGACTTCTTAGGTTTAGCTTGATACCTGACACATACCCCAATGCCTTGTTCAGCTTGTAGACGTGGTCTAGACTTGTGGCATCTTCGAAGCCCTTGGGTTGTTGTACATACACTTCTTCTTGTAGTACTCCATTCAGAAAAACATTCTTGACGTCCATCTTATACACAGTAAAGTTTAAGATGCATGTCATACCTATAAACAGTCTTATGGACTCAAGCCGTGCCACATGTGCAAAGTTTTCTTCAAAATCAACTCCTTCGATCTGAGAATACCCTTGTTCAACCATTCTTGCCTTGTTTCTGACTACCACACCATTTTTATCAGTTTTTTTTTGAAGATCCACTTGGTTTCTACAACATTCACCCGTCTGGTCGTGCCACAAGTTCTCATATTTCGTTTTGAACAAACTGTTCTAATTCTTCTTGCATAACACTAATCCAGAATTCATCATCAAGTGCTTCAGTATGATCTCTTGGCTCAATTGTAGATATAAAGCAAGCAAATTGTACCATTTCCCTGAAGTTGATGCTTACTCCTCGAGTTTTCCTCCCTTCATCTATTCTTCCTATAACAGCATTTGCATAGTGATTTTGATAAACTTTCTGAGTTACTTCTTGACTTGTGTCTACTCCTTCAAACTTGTTTTTGTTACCAACTCGGTCTGTGTTAGTCTCATATGTGTCACTGTCAGAGCCACCAATACTCCATTTCATAGCTGATATATCATCAAACACAACATTCATTGATTCCATGATCATCTGTGATTGAGTGCTGAGTTACTTCCAAAGTAACCTAGAAAAATGTCTTCGTCACTTCTTCTATCAAATTTTCCGAGATGATCCTTCTCATTGAAAATATAACATATGCATCCAAACACATGGAAGTTACCCAAATTCGGTACATTTCCCTTTCAAATCTCATAAAGAGTCTTTGTAGTACCCCTCCTAACATAGACTCTATTGATGATGTAACACGTTGTGTTAATTGCCTCTGCCCACAATCTGGTTGGTACATCATTTCCATACATCATTGCTCTAGCAATTTCTTGCAGAGTTCTATTCTTCCTTTCTACTACACCATTTTGTTGAGGCGTTCTTGGTGCAGGGAATTGATGTACAATACTTTGGCTCTCACATAATATCTTCATGGTTTCATTCTGAAATTCACCGTCATGATCACTCTAAATCTGATTTAAACCACCTTTCCTGTTCAACACTTATAATGCCAAGATCTCGAAACTTTACACTGTGTCAGCCTTGTCTAGAATGAATCTGACCCATGTGAATCTTGAGAAATCATCAACTAGCACAAACACGTACCTCTTTCCTGCAATACTCTCTTTCTGCATCGAACCCATCAGATCCATATGTATTAGATCAAGTATTGTCTTTGACTGAATATCTTGAACCTTCTTATGTTGTACCTTGACTTGTTTTCCTTTGTTGCAGGGACCACACACCATCTTATCTGCTTGTTTGAGCTGAGGTACTCCACAAACTATTTCCTTATCAACAATGTTTTTCAGATGTCTGATGCTCATATGACCTAGCTCTGTATGCCACAGGTTCATATCATCTTCAGTAGATAAGTATTGTGAGGAGTTTTCCCACATGTAGCAGTTATTTCCTTATCGAATTCCTTATAGCACAACTCTTCCTTTCTCGTTAATCGCTTTGCAGTCAATTTTTGTGAACTGAACCATCAAACCTTCATTACAGAGTTGACTGACACTGATCAAGTTTGCTTTCAACCTCTGAACCAGGTAAACATTCGTTAGTGGTAGAAGATCTGTTGCACATGTATCTCTCTTTCCTTTGATACCTCCTTGACTCCCATCTCCAAAGGTGACCTTTCCTCCTTTGATTTTCTTGAAAGTTTTCTTGTGACCCTGTCATATGTCAAGAGCATCGACTATCAAAGTACCATGGTCCACTATGTTCTTGCTCAGCTGCTAACAAAGCCATACTACACCTCAAATTGAGTCCAGTTGCAGTACTCCTTGTTGTACTTACTTAAAGATGAGTACGTTTCATTCAAACTTGATTTCGATATCCATTCCACCAATAGTTCCCCTTACTAGTTAAACGTTTCACCTTTTATTTACACCTGCAGCAGTTCACCTTGAAATTTCCTAACTTTCACAGAAGAAACAACCTGTCTTCCTTGCAGGTTTGGTCACCATCTCTTACTTCTCAGCGTGTATCATATTTCCTTGCACAAACTTGATTTGATCTCAAGTTGTTCCCTCATAGTCATTATACCCTAGGCCTCTTGTAGGTCTTTCTGTTATGCCATAGCTCAGAATTTTATCAAGTTGTTGGGACCCAATTAGCATTTTGATGGTCTTGTACTGGTGACAAGTTTCACCTGGAGTTCTTCATTCAATTTCTTCTCAGCATGTACCTCACTCATCAACATATATACTTTTGTTGCTAGACTCAACTTTTCCTTCATCAGACGCAGACTATCATAGCTAATCTTCTTTTTCAGCCTATAGCTCGTTTTGTAGCATGTTGATCACTGTCTCAAGACGTTATTTATCTTTGATCAGCCATACATTGTCTTTTCCCAACTTAACTAGTGTATGAAATATTTGGCGATAGTTTTCAGCAATTTCACCATCTTGTTCATCATCTGTGAGATCTTCATATTCATATTCTGATACCTCCATTCCATCCTCAAGTTTAGTGAAACAACTGAATGTAACAAAATTATATGCTTCCTCTTTTTCTTCACTGTCTCCATCTGTCCCATCTCCATCTTTCCCAATTAGAGATTTCTCTCTACGATACTTCTGATCATTGATAAACTCCAATTGTGTATGGCCAACCCCTTTGCACCCAAATCATTTGATCTCTCTTCGTTGCACAGTTGGACAGTCAGTCTTAAGATGTCCAAAACATTTTCATTCATAGCATTGTATCTCCATCTTCTTAGCAGATTTCTCTGTCTTAGATGCTTTCTTAGTGACAGTGGACGTCTTCTGACCCTTTCCCTGCTCAACTCTTCGCAAGGCTCTGTCAAATCTTCTAACCAGAATACTCACAGGATCTTTTGTCACATCTCCCTGTTGTGTCGTTTCTTGAGAAACCAGTGCCAAACCTTTTCTTTTCTTAACTCTTCCATCTAACTCTATCTCATAAGCTCGAAGCATGCCGACAACTTCATCAAAACTGATTGTATCAGTGCTGAGTGACACCAACATTGCTGCCTTGTATACTGTATACTGTATACTTAGCTGGGAGACACCTCAGAAAAATTTTCACCAAAATTTTCTCCTTGTATCTCTTTCCCAAATTGAGTGCTTCCTATGCCAAGGAGCTTATCTGAGAACTAAAATCTTCAATTGTCTCGTGCTCCCCCATCGTCAGATTCTTAAATCTTGAGGCTAAAAAATCTTTTCTTGAGCTGCGTACTTTTTCTGTCCCTTCAGAGTGTTTCTGAAGTATGTCTAAGGCCTCCTTGGCAATCTTAGTTCACTAAATCAACTCAAATTTTTTTTTGTGATAAGTAGAATGTATGGCAGATAGAGTTCGAGAGTTGTACTTAGACATCTTCATCTCTGTATCAGTCCACGCTTCTTATGGTTTCAACTTCACATTTCCTTATGCATCAGTAATTGTTGGCTTCTGTCCATTCTTTCACAACAGCTGTCCATGCCATAATATCAATACCTCTTATGATAGATCTTATCCTTGCTTCCAAGAACCATAGTTCGTTCCATCAAGAATGAATTTTGCACTGGATATCAACTCGTGATTGTTCTCCATTTTTCCGCAAGATCACAACTGTTATAAACTGAACCGGTGACTGCTCTGATACCAATTGAAAATGTAAGGACTATCACAAGAACGATTTCAAGGACTGTAACAACATATTTCTCTACAAAGACATTTGTATATTACTAGATCTCTTCCAAAACACCATTCAAGTTTTTGAACAGAACCTACAGCAAGAGTAAGACAATCTTATCTTGCTATACTCTAGCCTATACCCCTACTCAAGAACCGAATACGAAGTTCATGAGTCTCTCACCTTAGCTTCTTACAAAAGCTCTCAAAACCTCTAGCTAGATGTTCTTCCTCTTTGAAAAGGTTAAAAGAGAAAACAATGTTTCTAATCTACTTATACTAGTAGATAGAAACCCTAGAAAAACAAGATAACCATGAAATATAGAAAGTAAATATATTTTCGGACAAAAAAGTAAATATATTCATAATTATCTTTCCAACAAAATCCTCTTAAATATATTCTTTCCAAATCCCATCAATTTAGATTTTCAAATCTTTCAAGAATATTCTTATTCCAACAAAATCTCCAGTTCATCCTTCTCCAAGATCTCACTGCGGCTGGAGGCTCATGTGGAATTGTCATCGCCAACTGCCTCAGGTGCTTCTGTGACATCCTCCACTACCACAAATACTATCACATGTACTCCTATCACATCTTGCATCTTCATTATATACATCTAGGAAAAACATTTCATGCATGGAAAGATTTTTGCATCACATTTAATACCAACTAAATCATTGTCTTTGTTTGACGTATCTCGCCTCAAACTTAATTAATGGCATTGATAATATGCAAAACTGGGAAATTAACTATAATATTTTTGGTATTTTTGTGTTTTATAGTTTATAATTTCTTAGGAAAATAATAAAATAAAGGTTGGAATTAATCCAACTCTAAAATTTGAAAGATGAAGTGATTAAAAAATTAACCAAGGAGAAGCTCTAGTCCTCGGGTTAGAAGAGTAGGACTCTAGATGACCTGTCCTCTTACTCTGAAACAGTTCCCCCTTGGATCTTTTTTCCTTTCTAAATCGTAAAAATATTTTTTTTGAGAAGTTGTTTCACGTAACATCTCGGATATTGAGTGGATCAGACTTGTTGTAATCTCAATACTAAGTCCATCCTATCGGTAAAGTTTGTGATGCATATGTTACCATTATTTTACGACCAAAATCATGCGCAAACAAAAACATATTTTTGAAATATGTGTATTTAAAGATGTTAGAAACATAAGAATTGAGTTAAAATACGATGAATAACGAGATATTATGTATCTGTTCTTCACATATTTTCATGTACACTACATGAAATACATAGCAAATACAATCACTTTTACTTCAGATCGATATAAGGTGTTACATATATTATTTTGTAATAAACCATTATCGATCAAATGGTTTAAAATTCAAAATATTTGATGATAAAACTATATCATCATGAAGTTGTTTTGCATTTGCATCTTCGACCAAATCTTAACTGAAAATAATTTCTAATTTGAGATTTCTACGATTTACATTGTACTGTAAACGAATAATACACAAAATGGGTAAACAAGACTCGCATACACAAGCATCCGTCTTAACGCCTCACCAGACTCTTTCACAACATCTTTAACGTTTTCCAAGCACTCGCAATTTAAAAAAAATGAAAAAGAACAAAAGAAAAAAATGTCATTTTTCCTTGCTAGAATTATTGGAGTTTATGTTATTACGTTTGTGCAGGATCATGACACTACAAGAAAACACGTCATTTGCGAGGAAGATTTGCGAGGAACATGTTTCCTCACAAATTTACGAGGATTTTGCGAGAAAACTGCATTGAAAGAACATTTCCTCACAATTCCAGCTCAAATTTGCGAGTAAACAGTTACCTCGTAATTTCCTCGCAAATAGGCGAGCAATTTACGAGGAAAAAAGGTCACTCACAAATTTGCGACGGAATTGCGAGGAAATAGTGAGAGAACACATATTCCTCGAAAATCTCTCGCAAATTTGTGAGGAATTTGCGAGAATAACCAATTTTTAGGTACCCTTGTTTTGCAAATGAGAAACAAAAATTTGCGAGGAGACTTCTTCCTCGCAAATTTCTAGCAAAATTCTCGCAGATTCATCGCAAATAAGGCACTCACAATTTTCTAACAAATCCATAGCAAAAGTTTTTCTTTATATACAACTCCACGCTCTTCCATTTCAATCACAAATTCTCAAAACCAAAAATATAACAAAACATCATAGAAAGAAAATGTCGGGTTTGGAGTATGAAATTTTTGTCTTACGAGGATGGATGTATAGGTAGAGAGATCCAGATACCAGTGAAGTAACAAAAGAGTACCATGAAGGTTTACACGGATTCATCTATCAGGCGACAAACAACCCCCTTGCGCAAAAGAACGGTAAAATCTTCTGCCCTTGTTGAAAATGTCGGAACGAGAAGTATATCTTAATAGATACCATAAATAGACATTTATTTAATAGAGGTTTCGCACCAAATTACTATCTATGAGTTTCGCATGGAGAAAGTTGTAATGTTGAAGAAGGTAGTAGTTCGAGTCGTGGGAACCTAAATAAAGGAACTAGTCGTCATCAACATGAAACAAAAAATAGGTGTCATGATATGATTACAAATGCATTTTAGGAAATAGCATATGCATTTGATGAAAATACTACATTTTTTGATGTTCCATATTATGAGGAACCGAACATAGATGCTAAAAATTTTTATGATATGTTAGACGCTGCTAATCAACTTATCTACCATGGATGTAGAAAAGGTCAGTCTAAATTATCATTGGTATCTAGGATGATGATAATTAAAAGTGATTACAACTTACCTGAGAATTGCACGGATGCATGGGCTGATTTAATTAAAGAGTATTTGTCTACAGATAATAATTCGGTGGAATCTTATTATGTAATTCAGAAATTGGTTTATAGTCTTGGATTACTATATGAACTGATTGACGTATGCATCGACAACTGCATGATATTTTGAAAAGTTGAAGGAGTGTCGCTCTTGTGGGAAACCGAGATATCAACCTACAAGTGGACGTACACGCGTACCATTTCAGCGGATGTGGTACTTGCCAATTACCGATAGGTTGAAGCGTCTATATTTTTCAGAAAAACAGCGGCTGTCATGAGATAGCATGCACAACATACAACTGGAGATGGAGAGATTACACATCCGTCTGACGCGAAAGCATGGAAACACTTTTAGACGGTATACCTGATTTCGCTAGCGAGTGCAAAATAGTGTATCTTGGTTTGTGTATAGATGGGTTCAGTCCATTCAGAATGTCCAGTAGAAACTACTCATTGTGGCATGTCATCTTGACGTCGTACAATCTCCCACCGGAAATGTGCATGCAGAGGGAATTTCTGTTCATGAGCATTTTAGTGTCCAGTCCTAAGCACCCGAAGAAATCTTTAGATGTTTTTCTCCAACCTCTAATCCATGAGTTGTAGCACTTATGGTATGCAGGTATTCGTACGTTCGACCAATCACAACAATGAAAATTTAAGTTGTGTAAGGTACTTATGTGGACAATCAACGACTTTCCCGCATACGGAATGCAATCGGGGTGGACAACTCATGGAAGGTTATCATGTCCTTACTGTGCACATCAATCTGGGGCATTTCAACTTAAACATGGACGTAAACCTTGTTGGTTTGATTGTCATCGATGCTTTCTTCCAATGTCCCATCCTTACAGGAGGAATAAGAAACTGCTCATGAAGAACAAAGTTGTTAAGCTGTCAGCCCCAGTGTATATGAGTGGTGATGCTGTCTTGGAGAAAATTGAGTATTATGATGCTCAAAAAACCCGTAAAGCGTGGCGGAAATTGGCACATTAGAGCAAACATGCCTGATAGATATTTTGGAAGTCACAGTTGGCATAAAAAGAGCATCTTCTGGGAACTCCTATACTGGAAAGATCAATTGATTCGGCACAATCTTGATGTGCTCGGACTTTGACTGAGGATGGGATTGTGAAGATGGAAAGTAACATTCTGGTACTACTTTTCAACATGGAAAAAATACTCCCCCCGTCTTTCTTCGATGTTTTTTTGGAGCATCTCCCGATTCACCTCCCGCACGAAGCACCACTAGCCGGTCCAGTCCATTATAGATGGATGTACCCCTTTGAGCGATATATGAAGTACTTGAAAGGGAAAGCAAAAAACCTTGCGAGAGTCGAGGGCTTGATCGTCGCTGGAAGCTAAACTGAGAAAACTTCTCACTTTACTCAGTATTACTTCGGGTCAACTATGCAAACGAAGAAAAACATACCTCGACGATATGGCGATGGCAGCGTCACACCAACGTACAATGTTCCAAATGTGCATGAAATATTCTCCCAAATTGGACAACTTGTTGGGAAGATGAAGGAGATTTTGCATATTCTCACAGTGCACACATGTATATTTTACGCAATTGTGATTTCGTGCAACCACTATAGAGGTACACATGCCATTATTAATTAAGTATTTAAAGTGGTTAATTAAAATTAGATAGATTAATTACAGTAAACAACAAATTATATTTGATACACAAATTCACACGTCTTATCCCAATTTGTCAGAAAATGAGTACGAGAAGTACAAAGACAGAGATTTCGCTAAGTGGGTACAATTCTACGTAAGTTTTGACAATGTTTAACAATGCTAAGGATTTGATGTGTTAACTCGTCTAACATGTCGATAATTTCATATCAACAATGGATATAGCGATGTTCCTTTCCCCCTTTGGTTCCATGAACTCGTACAAGGTCTAATTTCAAAGATAGTCACTACACCTATGTACTTCATCGCGGGTATACATTTCATGTGTATCACCACGGTTGCTAGAGGGCAACTGCAAATTACGGAATTTACGTACTTAGGGAAACTGACTTATAGGGAGTGATTAATCAGATTCTACAATTCAAGTTACCCGGGAATGGTGAATTTACGATGTGTATTATTCAAGTACGACTGGTATGATCTAACTGTTGGTCAAGGAGTTCGAATGGACAATTTGGGGGTTAAGGACGTAAACGAAAACAGACGATATAACAAATTCGAACCATTTGTTCTAGCTTCGCAAGCAGAGCAAGTGACATTCGTCCCATATCCAGGAATAAGAGAACGACATGAGCAATGACTTTCTGTGATCCATGTGAGTCCAAGGGATCGCACAATCGGAGCTGAAGAAGACTTTGTCTTACAAGATGATAGAACAGGAGAAGAGACAGCTATTCCAATCGAATCCACTGATGATGTCATACATGTAGACCCATCAAAGCGTCAATTTGAGGTTGTATAGTCAAGCGACAACGAAGACACTATGCTTGAATCAGATGATGATATTGATGACGAAGAAGAAGAATCTAACGATGAAAACAATTCCATTTATGTATCTGATCATGATGACTCTGATGATGATTGATATATGTTATATATTTATGTTTGTATAACAAATGACTATTCGACGTGGTTGTCAACCTTAAGTGTTATAACCTTAAATATCGTCAATCCTTGTTTTGTAATAATTTTGAAATTAAATGCATGTTAGTTATTGTGAGTACATGCATGGACTTTGAAGATGGAAATGACTTATATGAAGAAGAATTTTAAAAGCCAAATTACTTTTCGTAAGGTTTATATAAGTAACTTGGACTCTAAGAAGAAGGATAAATTTAAATTTTAACCAAGATTTGCGAGGATTCCTTGTGAATTCCTCGCAAACGTTTACTCTATACCCTAAACCCTAAACCGTAAATATTTTAAACTTTTGTGAGGAATCCTCCTAAATCCCTCGCAAAAATTTGGCGCCAAGCGAAATTGTTTAGCGGGATAACGAAAATTTTCGCGGGATCCTCAAATTTTATGAGGAATTTGCGAGGATTCCTCGCAAAATAAAAAACATATTTAATTGGACCGCCAAATTTGTGAGGATTTTGCGACCGCTTTGTGAGCGCACAAAATCCCTATATATACGAGTTCACCTCCTTCCCCTCTCATTTGCTACAAACCACACTATTTCTACAACATCTCTCTCACTCCTTTCAACCTCTCTACAACTTCCAAAACTTCCAAAATGATAAGTTTTTAAATTATTTTACATATTTATTACTATTTGATAGATTTTAGGATAGTTAGATTTTTTTTATTTGTATATTTAGGTGGTTTAGATAGGAATTATGTAGATAACAACCAAAATAAAGATACCCTAGATTTTAAAAATTTTTAAAAATATTAAAATTATAAACTATTAATTTTTAAAAAATTTATATAAAAATTATACTCAAATATTTAATTTAATTAAATATATAGACGAACGAGACATCGTACCAAGCTTTTCATCAGCAGTCCGCCAGAACTGCGCCGGCCAATACGAGTTTCGGACGCGTTCCGGACACACCACCATCTCAGCAGCCAACGGCGACGGTTGCGGGGTCCGCGGCGGTCCAGGCAACACGACCACCCAAGATAATTCTCCAGGATCTACTTCGTAGTCTGGGTCCGACATCTTTGCCGCTTCTACACCAAGACCGACCTGCAAGGACAATTTGATAATATTAAAAATTTTAATTTTATATTAGTATCAAGTATTTAGTTTTTTAAATAATCAATTATTTATTCTTTGTTTCAGGTTTGACGAAGATGGTTATTTTGCTCAGTCCATCACAAAGATCTTCCAGCACCATTACTCCGCGTCGTACACCAGCTGGATGAAGATTCCGCGAGCGGCTATCGACTGTTGGTTCGAGGTGTTCGTCGTAAGTTTTAAAATTTTTCTAAATTTTTTTCTATTTATTTTTATATTATTTATTATTTAATAAAAAAAAATTTTGGCAGTAAACATACAACTGAGACTGGGAGCACAACGAACGAGTGCGCTTTGAGTTTGAGACGAAACTCAAAGCGCACCTCTCGGCCAAGTCGCTCGCTGGAAGAAGAAGTGGAAGGAAAATCGGGACTGGAAACCAATCTGGATGGACCTTGACGTTTGGATCGGTTTAGACGCACACTGGGAAGGGGGGACCCACAAGTCGAAGACCCAACAATGTGTCTCGGCTCAGAAGAATCCGGAGACACAGGTGAACGACGCGACCCACCGGACCGGCCAACACTCCTTCCAAACCAAGGCCCAAAAAATCGTAAGTTTTGTTTTTAAAATTCTTTAAATAATTAATTAAATTATTAGTTTTAATTAAGATTATTAGTTTACTTATGAAATCAATATGAACTATAGTGCTAAGGCTACGACTACACAGTCTGACACCGTCGATCTTCTAGCAGTGCTAGAACAGACGAAGAGGCGGTTGGACGGAACTTTCGTGGATGAGAAGTCTGAGCGACTCTTCCACGAGGTCAACACTCGGACTGATGCGACCGAGATTGAGCTATTGATGGAGAACCCGGACAGCTCGGTCCAGTCCGGAGTCCTATCACATTTCGAGAATAACCGGATTTTCGCTGAGGTTAGTAGTTCTATATTTCTATTACATAATTCGTATGATTTATTTATTTTTATAAATTGAATATTAATGTTTATTACTTTACATTATAGGTCGCTCCCCGGTCGAAAGGTCGGTTTCTTGGCGTGGGTTCTCTGCAGTCCGAGCCTCTGAGGCTTCTTCTGCGGCGTTTAGTGTTCAGCTTCCCCGCTTCAACCCGACTGAGCTTGAGGCGAAGCTCTAGAGGGCTGCGCAGGAGCTGGTGCAGACTCTGACAGAGTTAACCTTTTTCAAACAGAAAGTTACTCTCATTCCCTGCTTTTCGGTTATATGGCGGCAAACAACCCGAGCTTCGCACATTTCTACCAGCAACTAGACGAGGAGCGCGACCGCCAGCAGCAGAACCAGCAGCCGGAGCAGCATTAGATTTAGTAGTTTTTTACCTTTCATTTTTGTAAAATATTTTAAAAATAATTTATTTTAATGTTAATTATATTTTTATTTTATTTTACTTATATTAAATTTTATTTTATTTTAATTTTAATATTTAATTTATTATTAATTTATTTAAAAACTTTATTTGCGTGAAATTTGCTAGGATCTCTCGCAAATTTTTAGCAATTTATTTGCGAGTATCCCTCGCAAATATTTTGCGAGGAATTTGCGATTATCCTCGAAAATTTCTAGCAAAGGTTTTGCGACAGAGTTGCGAAATTCCTCGCAAAACATTTGCTAGGAATTTGCGAGAGATCCTCGCATATTCATCGCATAATTTGCTTCAATACTTTGAATCACAATTGTCTCGCAAAAATATTACTCGCATTTTGGTCGCAAATTTGCGAGGACGACGCAATGTAATATTTTCCTCGTAAATTTGCGAGGAAACTGCGAGGAATTCCGATTTGTGACCAAAGTATCGTGACTCGGATTTTTCCTCGCAGTTTTCTCGCAAATCTTCTTTTGCGAGGAAACGCTTCCCCGCAATATCTCCGTTTTTTTCGTAGTGTGATCGTCTTAATCTTAATAATAAACTCATTATATTTGTCTACAAAAATTTGTAACCCATGTGTATCACCACAATTTCTTGAGAATCTAAACAAAAATTATGCCCGAATTTAAAAGCTCATCATAGATAATACCTCAAAAGTCTACGAAACTTTCAAAAGATTTATTTAAAATCATGATGCAGCTTTTCTCTAGATTTATGAATATCATAATATGAATACATTTTTTAATAAAGATGTAGAAGTGTTAATGGCCTTCAGGTGGAAGTATGTCCAATACTCAGGCAGCGATGGGGAGGGATAGGGTCGCGATGACGTGGTCGCACGTTGGGGCTTTGGACTGTGCTGACGTGGAGGGTATGAGAGCACATAAACAATCCTTTTATATAAAGGAATATCCGTCCTACGGGAGGATGAAGTTTCAATTATTTCTTTATTTATAGAAAAAATAATTTAATATTATTTAAAATCTATATTATTTGAGAAGAATCCATTTTTAAAAAGGTTTTAGAATCTAACTTTTCGCCCATTAATAAAATTATATTATCTCTTAATTTGGTAGTGTACTATAGGATATTCATTTATTTTATGATTGATAATAATTTTTTTCTTGAAAAGAAAACAAATATATGTACTCTATGCATTTTGCATGTTAATCCATTATTTACTTAGTTAATGATTTATATTTAGATAAAACAAACTTAGTACATGTATGCATGTTGCATGCAAATCTATTTGTATGTTTATTACAAACTGACTCAAAATCCACTTATACAAACGACCATGGTAAATTGGTAATGGAGAGAATAATTGTCTAGTAATTTATTAAGAGATTGCATGATTTCTTAAGAGTCACTCAAATCCCAATAGACTCCAAATTATGCATCACTTAAAGATAAAAAGAATACAGCTCAATTTATTTAGGGAAATTGTTTGATTGTATAAATAAAATTCACGCCATTTTTTTTACTTTAGAAATAAAATCTAATCTTAGTTTAAATATTTCATACATGTTTTCATGATTTTATTTTAATTTTTCTTTGAAGTGGAATATGCATAATTTATGATATTTTAAAACCCATTATCCTTTTTTATCTAGGAAATATAATTTTACAATTAGAACAAAGATAAATATATACAAATATATGACCATTGAATCTAAGAACAATTTATATATTTTTTATTGAAAGCATTTTGATAATTTTTGATGTAGGAAAATTTTGTTTTCAAACTTTTAAAAACATAGGTTATTCTAAATCCAAAATTTTTGTCTGTTTTATGTGGAAATTTTTTCCTTTATGAAATAATATACTACATCAGCTTCTTCAAAATATTTGGCAGTTTTGTTGATTTGGTTTTGTTAATTAAGTGTGAAATTTTACTTTTAAGTAAGAACACAATTCAGATGTTCGTTCATTGATATGTTTTATAGTGCATCATTTTTAGTAATTTAGTAGTAAACAAATATTCGAAATTTTCATATTTTGGATCCTCTTTTTTGTCTCATGAAAGAGCATATATTTAACCTAAGCGATATCAAAGTTAGTCCGTATGTATAAATTTTTTTTGTCATTTCTTGGAGAGAAAGAGTTACAAAAGTAAACTATCTCATAATTTATTCTCATTTTGATTTTCTTTCAACTTATAGGTGGTGTGATATTGAAGACACATATTTATCATAGTTGTAGTTCATACTTTCATCTATTAGAGATTGATTGTAGTTGACGGATAAACCCCACCCTCCAGGTCAATAGAGTTCTGCACATAAAGGGAAGAGAAGGGTTTGTGTAGCTTTGCAGATGAGAGCATACCACACTCGACATGAGGGTAGAGCAGGTTCCTTGAACTTTCTTTAGTTAGTAACTTGTTTATAAAGATCATACAGTTATAGAGACGATTGTTGTATAAGACAATTATTCACCTTTGTTGGTCCTCTCCTTTTGTTCCTCGTTGCAAGAAACACCGTTTCTTCAAAGCATAAACACAAACAAAAAGAAAATAAGTGAGTATGAAGCAGTTAAGTTAAAGGACAAACAATTATAAAAATGATAGTAGTTGTCTTGATCAAAAGACCTTAGAGGCCACTTGCTTCTCCACGCTAAAATCAACATTGAAAGAATATGAACATAATAATCTCAATCAAGCAAGACCCAACTGGATACGGTAAACTTAGTGATGACAATATATCTATCCAATAATGAAACAAAACCAAATATAAGAAAGCAAAATAGGATTACCATAAGTATGCTCTAAAGAAAGGAATTTGAAACTCAGTGTCATCAGGTTTCCTTATCTGTTTAAGCAAATATTAAAGGGGCATAAAAAAATCCAACATTAGCCTCACAGAAAATTAATTTTGCTTAGCCCGCTAGGATACAAAAAAAACCCTGTGATAGACAACTTACCACATACTTCATATCATCATAGTTGCTGAATCCATAATCCTATACATGGCAACCAAAAATATGTTTAATAAGAGTCTTGCAGTTCAAATGGCTCAAAACCAACATAAACACCTGAATCATGAATTATACCTAATCTCTTTCACAAATCTAAGTTACTAATATTCGTAAGAGAAGCTTAGTTAAACTTTAAACTNACCCCCCCCCCCCCCACACACAAAACAATTAATTTAAGTGTTCCAGAACAGATGAATCAAACATGGAAATAGAGAATCAACATCCAGACTATAGCATCCCTTACTTTAAGATCCTGCCAGGAAGCACAACATATAAAAGAATGAGTTCTCAATTTAGAATATTTTTCCTAATGTAAAATAGCGCAATTGTTGAAGAATCTACAAACCGCGATAGCCAGAGCGTCTTGAAAGTGCATGACTCCCAATCTAGTATCAAGTGCTGATGAACCTCTATGACCACGATGTGCAATGTCCCCCTAATATATATTACACAAAGACACCACATCTGTAAGAGAAACTATACAACCTAAATAAAAAAATCCGTTTAATAATCTGAATCCTAATACAATGTTAACAAAACAGAGACAAACACAAAGCATAACAATTTATATGTAATATATAATAATTACAATTTATGTTAATAATCGTGAATTATTTATGTATATGTTTTGAATCTAAAAGTTTTAGTAATAAAACTAAAATACTATTTTTCGTGTTACATATAATGGGACATCGATGAATTAAAAATATTTCTTAATTAACATATTTTTATTTTAGATATTATTTTATTTTTATCAAAATAAGCTATATATATTTTGAAAAGATAACTTTTTTTCTAACCTTATAATTGATTTTTAAAATTTTTGTTCCTAAAAATTATATTAGCTTAACATTTATTACTCTAGATAGTTGTTCAGAGATAGTTGTTCATATCATTTGGGATAATGTTGACTGCTTATAAATTTTACAAAAAATTAGTTTTTTGAGTTTATATGAAAAATTATTTTCACAAAAGTTTCTAATTTTAACTATATAACAATCATATTCTATGTTGATGCATGAATTTTTATGTCTATATTTCAAGGTAAAATATATTTAATTGATTAAAATAGAATATATTTTAATATATTTAGAAAAATATATTAGATTAGGTATAAAATTATATTATATTAGTATTAGAAAATATTTTTAAATATAATAATAATCTATATATTATAGTTTAATATTTTAAATGAAGATATGTGTATAGTTTTAAATAGAGATTTTGTTTTTAATCAAATTAATCTCAACAATTCCATGTCATCATTTCTCCCATTTCATATCACATTTTAACTTTACCCATGTCATCATTTTGAACCAATAGAATTAAAACAAATAAGATTTTATCACTAAAGGGACTTCCCATTTAATGGTATAGATTTTATATATTTAACTCAGAGAAATTGATCAATTTGGATAACATGTTTATCGTACCGTTAAATTTACAACTTTAAAATACAATTGATTAATATTTTTGTTCGTTTCACATGTTCAAAGACTTATTGGGGTTGAAAAAGTTGTTAATTGTATTTAAATGTTGTTTTTCTCTTCGAATTACGATATTTTATGAGATGAAATTGAAAACATAACAATCCTTCGAATTATGTTGATAAATGATCTGCACAAAAATGTTTTTCTTTTAGATTTGGGTAGCTCTCACCAAGACGATGGTCAACCTGTACTTAGTCAGCGTCTAGTCTTCCGGTATACATCTCTAATTCACCCTTAAACAGTTAATTTCTTCTCCAAGAAATAAACTGAATTGAGAAACCATGTCACCCATGCTGCGGGGAAGAAGAACTTTTCCTTTTGTCTTTAAAAACGGAAAAGAACACCTTGCAAGCGAAGAAAAACGACTTGTAGAATCTCTTAGCACTTTACAATGCATAACTTTAATTTACTTGCTCATGTTTAACTTCTATCTTGTTTTAGGCGTTCATACGGAAAGCATGACTCACCGGATTTCGTACGAAGCTAAAGGAAAAGGAATAGCATACTCTAGCCCTCCAAGGAAAAACCGTGTCCAAATTCCAGTCTTTGGCAACTCTTGACTGCTCCATAACATGACTTACCGCTTCTAGGCATAGTAACAAATCCAAAAACTCAAAGGTTTTGGTCTGTTTATATAAAAAGCCACAATAACATAGACTTTATATCACATGAATGTTTATCTAACCTAGATCTTTTGCATTTTTTGGCCTTCATATTTCAATCAAATGAATCATAACTTCATAGTTGCAACACTTATTACCTAAAACTCGAGAGCCATAAAGCAAAACAGATTAACTGACTCTTAAGAACGGTGTTTGCTACCTTTTCATGAGAAACAACTCCTTATCCATAATTGCATCAATTGAATTTTTGGTTTCTTGAGAAAGAATCTGGTTCACAAATGAAAAATATCAGAAAGGCTCAGACAATATCATTTGGTGTTGGTTTAGGAGATAGAAACATGTGAAGGAGAGCTAGAAGGCAATATAAAAGATCAAGGACCAAAATCCATAGTTGCTACCTCCGCTTAAGGATTGGCTTAAAATTATTTGGAAAAGAATCAAAAGATCGAGTCTAACATAAAGAGTAATCTGCATGTTGAGAGATTCCGTGATCATTGCCACCACCTGCATATTTGGGTAATGAAAGGGTAAAAAAAACTATAAAACTTAAGATGTTGTAAATCATATCAAAAAGAATTCTTACCTCATCAACAAAATCATGATTCACCACGTTCGCTTTCTTGTCTTTGGGTTTTCTGAAAGGACACATATACTGAGTGAACGATCTTGCAGATTATATTTACCTTAAGATTGGCGATCACAATCTTGCCTCTATTCCTGACACATTTAAGAGGCAAATTGTAAGCAGCGTTTATCTACAAACTGAAAAGAGAAGCTAGGCTCATGAAGCAAGAAAAACGCATTCAGATTAGGAAACTTTTTAGTTCGTTGGATAAATGATTGAGAATGTCAAGAGATTTTAAACACATGATTTCTTATGAGTAACTCTGTTACCTGGATTTTATCAGAAAAAAAAAAATTTGTTACCTGGTACTGGTGAAATAATTTGGTAAAAGCATACTTTCCAGTCATATAGACCATCTTGGAAAGCCTTAATAAACTTAGAAATAACTCGACCTTCGTTAATTTCTGCAATAATAGTTTGACACAAGGACTTCTCAATATCCATGGAATTGTAATTTTGAATAAATCCTTACAATGCATATGAAAAGCCATATCAAATGGAGACCAAAGCTACCGATCTGTGGGGGAAATTTAACTTAAAATTTTGTGATAAACATAAATCAACATCATAAACCAAGTTATATGGCTTTGTGAATCAGACTTAGTATATGCCTATTTCACATCAAATGAAATTGATTAAAATCTCTCAGTGGTCATGTAGGAAAAGAACTAAAAACTATCTTACCAATCCATGAACACATGCATAAGCAGCAACATCATTCACTGAAATACTTAAATATCTAAAAGTTCAAAGAGGGAGACAAAAATGTAGAAAAATACCAGAGAAATAAAATCGATTGAGCCATGCCACATCAGTCTTTAAAGATAGCCCCCTTTCGACATCTCAGATTACAACACCACCCTGTTTCTTCTTAAAACTTCTTGCATGCCATCTCGCCCCAATTGATGACTGAATGTTTGTATTTCTCTCAACAACTATGTGGATATATGTGATCAAAACACTTTCAGTTGTTTCTTCGTTCCGACCTAGGCACATTTTTTGATAGGTTGTGATTCGCGAGTCTGAAGAACCTAAAATCGAGAATCTCGTCACCATGTAAACGAAAAACTGAAAAGGGAGACGACGAATGATTTATGTCTTAATCGCACTTTGAGAGACGACGACGTCGTGTTAGGAAAAGTAACGTCTACGAATTTATTAGAAGCATAAAGAGAAGGGCAAAGCCAAGAGATGATTTGGAAAAATTTTAGAGAAGTTTAAAATGTTTAGGTGGACACAATGAGAGAGCTCCATTGAGTCATGGGCGTAATAACTGAGGGGTTGAGGTTCTCGATCGGTTGGTGTTAGGTTGAAGTTGAACACAATGGAGTGGTTTGGGCCAGGAAAGTGGTGGGCTAAGCAGGCCACTAAAGGGAGAGAGTAGTTGTTGTTTTATGTGTGTGGCAAACAGAGACTTCAGGAACGACAAGCAGTTTTAGGACGAAACAGATGGACAACAAAAAAGTTTTAAGAAGAAACAGGGTGGTATTGTAATCTGATGTGTCGAAAGGGGGGCTCTCTTTAAAGACTGATGTGGCATGGCTCAATGAGGAGATTGACCTCCTTTTAATTAGTTAGATTAGATTTACAACTATTCTTTTCTTTCCCTCGGAAATCAATTCTATAAATCCTAATTCGATTTCTCTCTCCCGAATATCTAAATCCCAAATCCAATCCAGTTCTCGTTTTGTTTTCTCTCCTAAACTGAAATCGATGACGAACTCCACGGAGGAGAGGAACTCATGAAAGCAACAAACATCGACTACTACTGCGACTTTATGGTTGAGAAATATTATGAATAACGAGAATATTACGTATCAGTTTCTCACATATTTTCATGTACACTACATAAAATACATAGTAAATATTTACTGCATATTGATATAAGATGTTACATATATTATTCTTGTAAAAAAAATTAACAACCAAATGGTTTGAAATTCAAAATATTTGATGATAAAACTATATCATCATGAAGTTGCTTAGCATTTGCACCTTCGACCAAATCTTAGCTGACAATAATTGTTAATTTTGAGATTTCTTCGATTTCCGTTGTACCGCCTACGAATAAATAAACAAAATGGGTAAACAAGACTCTCATACACAATTTGATGCATATATTTTTAATGCATCGCTTGTAAAAGTTGGGTGCAAGAATTTTCAAGAATTCAACCTCGTTTTGTCTTTACTTAGTGTTTGATTTTGATGTTTAAAATCTTTTTAACTCCTTCCCGAGTCTTATAATCTCAGCCTCATTTTTGTATGGCACCTAATCAATTGAATTTGCAGGAAATCTATCATCGCCGTGGTTACAGAGTTGCAAGAAATCTAAATCTGGCTTTTAATACCGACGGCCGGCGTTTTCCCCTGAGCCACCGTCGGTGTTGTGTTTCTTTGCGGCTTTTTTTTTTTTCTGTTTTCGGCTTGATCTGAAGTTTATAAAAGCTGGCCTCGGCGATTCTAGAGTTTTGGCCCTGAGTTTTCTTGATTGACAATCGGAAGATGCGGGAGAAAGGAGCGGAGTTTGTGGGTCATCTTTGCCGAGATTCTTCGTTTTCCGGTCTAGTCGTGTCTTCTCTCGGAGGAATGAGGGTTTGAAGAGGAATCGAGTGTGGAGTGGTCGTGTGAGTCTCCGATCTCTAAAGTTTCAGGAAGGTAAAGTTCTCTTTTGGGCTGAGAGAAGAATTTTTCGGAGAAACTTTGTCGTCTCCGGATCTATTGGTATGGGGGTCTTCATCTTTCTGGTTTAGTGATGGTGGTTCTTGGTGGTTTAGTCAATCAGTTTACAGGGGTGCTTTGCTCTGTTTTGTATTTGCTTAAAAGGCTCAGCTTAATTAGAATGGTCCTTAGTACTTTTATTTTTCTGGGTAGTAGATAGGTTTTGGGAAGAAAATGTTTTCAGGGGCTGGTTTTGTTGTTGTTGGTATTTCATGCTTTGTTTTGTCTGTGCGAATTTCGTGATTTATGGTTTGAGCGTGAGGTGACCTCCTCCTACTAGCTAGGATCTACGGTTTTTCCGGGTCCTCAGTAAGGTGGTGTGTAGAGCTTTTAGCCTTGAGCGTCGACTTTATCGTGGTACCTTTAATGGTGCTTATGTTCTTCGCTCTGGATCGTCATCTCGTCGGTGTTTCTCGTAGCTCGTTTCCAGAAAATGAGCAATATAATGAGAGTCGGTCAGAGATCCGTCCTAATAAGTGGCTTGGAAGCTCAACTCCATTTCTCCTCCATCCAATCCCATTCTCCTTTTAGTTCGTATTTCTTTAAATTTCATGTTGTATTTCTCTTGTTGTTTTTGTGTTGTAGTAGATAGTTGAAGTAATTGAGTATAATTTTGGCTGCGGGGATTCCTTTATATCCGCCAGCTGTTGGCTCCAGAAAAGCTTTACGCTTTTGCCGGCTTTAGACTGTGTAACCTGTTTTCGATTGTAAGTAAATAATTCCAGATGAGAAAAAAAAGTAACAAACGAATAAAAAAATGAAAAACTAGATAAAGGAAGAGTCTACGGAAATACTTGGTTGAGTTTATCCATCTGTTTGTTGGCCACGAACTACAATTTCCATGTACTAGTCTCTGAAGTTTTTCTTTTAGATTTTGTTTTACATTATCTAAATTGGGTAAAAACACATAAGTGTTGTTCTTTTGGCAGATGCAGCTTCCTGCGGCCGCGTCTGCATCTGTATTTTACATAAAAGTTTGTTTGTTTTATTGACGCCGGTACTGCGTCTAGACGTTGCGTCTGGACGCTGCGAAACACAGCGAATGCAGATTTTATCAACGTCTGCGTCTGCGTCAACTTTATGCGAGTGCATCAACTTTCTGCGTCTTTTAAATGAAGGGTTTTTAGTGGGAAAACCCCTCAAGAAAAGATCAATCGTGAACTAACCCCTCAATTAAAGATTTAAGGGGAAAACCCCTCAATGTTAACTCTGTTAATATTTTAAACCCTCCGTCAACTCTGTCGTGAAAAAATCAAATGGAACCGTTATATCAAAACGCTGCATTTTAACTAGTACAAAACGACGTCGTTTTTAGGTTATATGTGTAAACTAATTAATTTAAAAACGGAAAAAAATAAACACAACATTCGAACCCGCGACCCTTTGGATCAAATAAACTAATGCTCACCAACAGAGCTAGCATCACTCGTTGAAATTATAAGCCGAGACAACCCTAATTATAAACATCTTTAAAATCATCTTCTTCAAAAACCTTAGATCACCTGGTAATAACGGTTCCGTTTACAGAGAGGTCTTTCTAGTAGCCTACGCAAAGAAGGAAAAAACAGAGCAAAAACAGAGAGATCATCGTAAGGCACTAATTATTTTTAAAAATCAATGAAAATAGCGCTTTTTTAGGACTTACTCTAGCTCCATAGCATCCAAATCTTCATTATCAGCAAGTGTATATTTGCTTCTCTGCTATATTACTCCCCTTTGATGAACTTACGAATCTTCTCAAAAGGTGTAGTATATGTTTTCGTCTCCAAAACAGCATTATGACCATAACCATAGATTTTGCAACCCTACAAGAACAACAAGATCAACAAGAACATAGCGATTCCGAGGTATGGCGAAACCTAGGTGATCTAGGTTTTTTGAAGAAGATGATTTTAAACGATGTTTATAATTATTGTCTCGGCTTATAATTTCAACGAGTGACGTCAGCTCTGTTGGTAAGAATGTGTTTATTAGATCCTAAGGGTTGCGGGTTCGAGTGTTGTGCTCATTTTTTTTCTATTTTTTAAATTAATTAGTTTACACATATAAGCTAAAAATGACGTCGTTTTGTACTAGTTAAAATGCAACGTTTTAATATAACGGTTCCGTTTGATTTTTTGACGACAGAGTTGACGGAGGGTTTAAAATATTAACAGAGTTAACATTGAGGAGTTTTTCTTTTAAATCTTTAATTGAGGAGTTAGTTCACGATTGACCTTTTCTTGAGGGGTTTTTCCACTAAAAACTCTTAAATGACCAATTTCCTGCGGCTGCCGCTGCGGTTGCGTCTGCCAAACGAACAACAATCAAACAAGATTGACGCTGACGCAACCGCAACCATAGCCGCGAAAAGCTGCGTCTGCCAAACGAGCAACACTATTGACGAAAAAATGTTTATCTACAATTGGAATATGCCACATTCTTCGGTTAGAGGGTCATCTTTCCTTTACCAGGAATAGGTTTTTAGGTAAATTTTGGTTTTGCTGGTATTATTGAAACCTCACCAATTCAAACAAAGCAATTAGGGTTGACTTGATTATACCTCCTCAACTAATGTTGCCCAACTTATTTCACCTTAACTTTTAACATCTTTAGTAAACCCCCTAAACTAAATAAAGTCATTACTAAACTACCTAGAATTTTTGTTTCTTTAAATTCCCTCATATCTAATCAACTAACTAATTAACGTTTGAATCGTTTTTATAACATTTTTAAAAAATGCGTTACGAAACAAACTAAATCCAACAGACTATTTTAAAACCTAATGATATATTTTTTGACGATAAAAGGAAAAAGAGCTATAAGATAATTCAACTAACAACACAAACAGGTTCAAATAACTTCTGATCACTTATGAATTATCCCCAAAAAAAGAGTGAACTAACCCCCCAAGAACAATGACACTTGAAGACTATCAATTTTCTTGTAAGAAAGAAAATTATAGAAAGAAAAAAGAAAACTCACTCTGTAACGCAGTTCTGATGAGAGCAGCATCACCCTCTTTCTGAAGCTTTGCTGAAAGCTTCTTGATTACTTTTTTTTCAACGAAGAAAATGAATTTAGGTGTCAATGGAGCAAGTAGCAAGTCCTCTGTATATGGTTTGTTGTGTTTGTTATATATATATATATATATATATATATATATATATAGAGAGAGAGAGAGAGAGAGAGAGAGTTGCAATTTGGCAAATACTGGTTTGTAATATAGATAAACAAAAGAGACACGTGTACGGTGAGGAAGTGTCTAACGATTCGGTAAAGTACCAAGATACGTGGTAGAAGGAGATTGGCTATCATAGTTTGTTGAGGAACGAGATGAAGGTATGTAGTTTGTTAAAAGAGATTCTTAGATTCATTTGTAATTAATTCTAAAAAATTGATTCGTAAATCGTCTTCTTCTTCTTGACATTCTGATACATTGTTTGTTACTCATCTCAACCTTAGAGTGGATTCTACTTCTAAGCTCTTGGCCGGTGAGATTGAATTTTGTTTGTAAGGAATATTGCTCAATACTCAATTTGATTCTTACGAGTTTACTCTATCAAAGGTATCAGAGCTGCGTCAACCTTGGAAATAATGGCAGAAACAAGGTCACAAGCTCTATTAAGAAGTGCAGAGGAAGTTATTGGATCACGAATGGATCAAATGATGGAAACAACAACGGCGTTAGAGTCGATGGTGGTGGAGTAAAATGCAGAAATAAGCAAGAACATTACCGACATGTTTGAAGCTATATGGTTATTATATGGCGAAGAATACAAATGGAGCATCAATGGGTAATCGAGAAATTACAGGTAGTGTCGGTAACACCAGAGGTGCGGTATTCACCATCAGATTTGAATCGCTTTACACATCAAGGTATTCAAGTAGCATATTCAGGAGTCACGAGGTTAGCAAAAATTTATTTCCCTCGATTTAATGGCGAGATGATGAAAGAACAATTGTTTAAGGCAGATCAATTATTTGCCATTAATAATACTCCGAAAAGTCTTAAAGTAGGGCTTGCATCTATACATTTTGATGGTGATGCAGCTGTTTGGCATCATTCAGTTATGCAATATGATATGGGGATAATGTGAGTTAAGACTCGAGGTTATATAAGAGTTTGCTTAAAGAAAGATTTGAAGAAATTCTTGATGATCCAATGGCTGAATTGAAGATGCTACATGAGACATATAGTATTAGAGAATATCATTCAAGGTTTGAATCTATAAGAACACGACTGAATCTGTATGAAAAGTATCTAGTGAGTGTGTATCTGGCAGGTTTGAGGAACGATACACAAATGCATATTAGGATGTTTCAACCACAGACTGTAAGGCAGTGTTACATGCTTGGCAGATTATATGAGAAAACTCCCCAAAGAAAAAATTTGGCACTGCTTGGACGACATCTAAAGGGAATGTGATGAAAAATTCTAATCGTGGTATAATACCCTATTAAAGAGAAGGAGATAGTAAAGGCTTGGGAATGAATAAGGGAGATAAAAAGTTGGATCAAAATAAAGGACAACCACGAAAGTTCTTATCTACAGAGGAGATGAATTTGAGAAAATCTAAAGTACTCTATTATTTTTGTGAGGAGAAATACACACCTGAGTATGCATTACAACATAAAAAAAAACTCAGTTGTTCATGTTAGAAACAGAACAGATAGAGGACAAACAAGAGATTGGAAATGAGATTGATGGAGAAGAAAGTGAAGGAGATATTCTCAAATATTAGTATGTGCAATATCGTGAATCAATTCTTATAAAACTATGAAGGTGAAAGGAGAGCATGACAAGAAAGTACTCTTCATTTTTTTTAATTCAAGATCTACTCGTAATTTCATTGACGTAAGAATGGTTGAGAAATTGGGATGTACAACTCATCCATTGGGTTTGGCTAGAGCAGTGGTAGCATATGGGGGCAAGATTGGTATGAAGAATAAGGTTGAGAAGTTTTAGTGGAATTTTTAGAGCCATGAGTTTCAAGATGATTTCATAGTCATTTCTTTAGGTAACTGTGATATGGTGCTAGGGGTACAATGGTTAGAGACGTTGGGGCATATTACTTGGAATTTTAAGAAGTTGTCAATAAAATTTAAAAGAGGCCATAAGATGGTGGTATTACATGGAATTCAACAAGGTTCAATGAAAGAAGTAAAAGCTGGAAGAGTAAACAAGATAGTGGAGACCAATCCACAGATATCTATGATATATGTGCATGAGATTCAGGAAGAATATATCATATCATTGTATTCGGAAGCTGTAGAATGATCTTTAAGTCATAGTACTGAGATTAAAGAGTTGGTTGCAAAGTATGGGGTTATCTTTGAGGAATCTACAGAGTTTCCACCATTTACAGAAAAACATAATCATCATATACCTTTAAAGGAGGGATCTAATCCAATCAATATCAGGCCATATAGATATGATGTTCACCAGAAGAATGAAATAGATAGGATGGTGAAGAACTTAATGGATGCAGGGAAAGTTTAAACAAGTTCCAGTTCATTCTCTTCTCCAGTGGTGTTGGTAAAAAAATAGTAGTTGTTGATTATGTGTAGATTACAGGGAGTTAAATGGAATGACTGTGAAAGAAAGATTCCATATTCCTTTAATTGAGGATTTGATGGATGAATTGAGAGGATAAGGTTATATTCGGAGATAGATTTAAGGGCTGGTTACCATCAAAATAGAATGGATCCAACAAATGTTCATAAGACAGCTTTCATGACCCATAGTGGACATTACAAATACTTGGTTATGCCTTTTGGCTTAACAAATGCTCCAGCCACGTTTCAAGATCTTATGAATGATGTCTTCAGATAAGTATTGAGGAGGTTTGTGTTAGTATTTTTTTATGATATACTTGTTTATAGTAAATCCCTGGAAGAACATGTCAAGCATATTAGACATGTATTTGAACTGATGAGAAACAACGAATTGTTTGCAAAAATGAGTAGTGTGTGTTTGATGCAGACAAAGTGAAGTATTTGGGTCATTTTATTTCAGCAGAAGGAATATCTACATATTCTAATAAAGTCAAGGTTGTTCAAGAGTTGCCTAAACCTGTTAATTTGAAGCACCTAAAGGGATTTCTTGGTTTAGCTGGGTATTACAGGAGATTTGTAAGAGGCTTTGGATATATTGTTGGACCACTGAAAGCTTTAACAAAGAAAGACAGTTTTGAGTGGTCTACAGAGGCTCAAAAAGCATTTGATACACCACATCAAGCATTATGTGAAGCTCCAGTATTGGCCTTACCTCTGTTTGATTAACCTTTTGTTCTGGAGACTGATGCTTCAAGGTAAGGAATAAGAGCAATATTGATGCAGAATGGTCATCCACTATCTTATATCAGTAGATAGCTCACAGGTAAACAATTGTATCTCTCCATTTATGAGAAAGAATTGCTAGTTGTGGTCTTTGTAGTACAAAAATGGAGACATTACTTGTTGATGGGACATTTTATAATCAAAACTGATCAAAGAAGCTTGAAGTATTGGCTGGAATAGAGACTTAATACTCTGATTCAGCAAAAATGGCTTCCAAAGCTCCTGGAATTTGATTATGAGATACAATATCTACAAGGAAAAGATAATGTAACTGCTGATGCGTTATCTAAAGTATAAGGGGCATAAATTTTACACGTGGCTATGTCTATACTGGAGTGTGACCTTATGAAAGCAATTAAGGAGGGATATGAAGCTGATAATGCTTTAACGAGCATATTGAAGAACTAAAAAACAAGCCAATTAGTAAGAAGTTTTATTCTTGGACACAAGACATTTTAAGGAGGAAGAGCAAAATTGTGGTCCCTGCACTGGTAGAATTAAAGAACAAGATATTTCTGGAAGACATGCAATACATCAAAAGGTTAAACTTGTGTTCTATTGGAAGGGCATGACATATGATATTCAAACTTACATCATGTATTGCCAGGTTTGTCAAAGGTGCAAGTATGATACTTCAGCCTATCCTGGACTAATTTAACCACTACCCATACCAGATAGTAATAGGACAAATATCTATATGAACTTTATCGAGGGGCCTCCCCTATCTCTTGGTAAATCAATTATTTTTGTAGTGGTGGATAGGCTGAGTAAGGTTGCACACTTCATGTCATTATCTCATCCTTACACAACACTAACAGTGGCTCAAGCATTTTTGGATCATGTCTTTAAGCTACATGGGTTTCCAAGATCCATTGTAAGTGATCGAGACTCTGTATTTTTCAGTGAGTTTTAGCAGGAGATGATGGAAACACAAGGAGTTTCTCTTAACTACGCTAGTGCATACCATCCTCAATCAGATGGTGAAACAGGAGTGGTTAATAGATGCCTGGAAACATATAGATGTATGTGTAGTGATAAGTCTTACTTGTGGAGCAAATGGTTGTCTTTGGCAGAGTTTTGGTACAACACAACCTTTAATTATGCTACACAAATGACTCCATATGAAGTTGTATACGGTCAGTCTCCTCCCTTGCATCTACCTTACTTACCTGGTGAATCCAAAGTTGTTGTAGTTGCTAAATCGCTTCAAGAGAAGGAGAATATGATTCTGGTATTGAAGTCTCATTTGCTGCGAGCACAACATCGTATGCAGCATGTGGCTAATAGACATAAAACTGATATAAATTTTTCAATTACAGATTCAGTTTTTGTGAAGCTACAACCGTATAGGCGAAAGAAAGTGTTCATGAGAGTTAACCAGAAGCTAGCCCCTAAGTACTATGGACCATACAAGATCATTGATCGTTGTGGTGCAGTTGCTTATAAGCTGGAGTTACCTGAGACATCTAGTGTACATCCAGTGTTCCATGTTTCACAGTTGAAACATGCAGTGGGAAATATCACTACTTCTACAAATTTATTATAAGTTTTGCAAGAAGTTTGGGTTAAGGAACCAGAAAAATTTTTGGAAAGGAAGATGGTAAACAGACAGGGTAGAGCAACTATGATAGTGCTTGTTAAATGGAGTAATCAAGATGAGTCAGAGGCTACCTGGGAAATTTTATGAGTTCCAAAAAAAGTATCCATCATTCTAACCTTGAGTACAAAATTATTTTGGAGGGAAGGATTTAATATAGATAAACAAAAGAGACACATGTACGGTGAGGAAGTGTCTAACGATTTAGTAAAGTAGCAAGACAAGTGGCAGAAGGAGATTGACTACCAGAGTTTGTTGAGGAACGAGATGAAGCTATGGAGTTTGTTAAAAGAGATTCTCCGATTCATTCGTAATTCATTTTGAAAAAATTGATTTGTAAATCTTCTTCTTGTTCTTCTTGAGATTCTGACACATTGTTTCTTTACTTATCTCATCCCTAGAGTGGATTCTACTTCTATGCTCTTGGCCAATGAAATTGAGTTTTGATTGTAAAGAACATTGTTCAATATTCAGTTTGATTCTTGCGATTCTTACGAGTTTAATCTATCAGTTTGTATCTGATTTGCATGTGTAGTTCTTTGTATTTGGTTTATTTGAGAGATGTTTGATTCCAAATACTAAAAAAGACATAATTGTTTTCATGTTTTGTTTTTTCCCTTTCCAACGACTTCAGAACAATGATATGGTTAGTGATGTATCTTAGTGATGGTTTTACCTCTTCGTCGGTAAATTATCTTCTCGGCTATGCAATTTCGGCAAAAGACGTATCGACTCTGAAAAATCTGCCACAACACCAATAAAATCTGGTTTTTGGCTATGCAAATCCCGTCAGAACGTTGACAAAGGTGCTCAGAACGTCCGCGAAGGTGCTGCTCAACCAAAAATAAATCAAAACCTTTTGTTTTTAGAAGATAACATAATCGAAACATGCTCTAAATTAATTGGGAAGAGACAACCATGATGATTAAAAAGAAAGAATACAGAGATTCCAAGCCCTAAATCGAATTAAGTAATGAGTTTAAGTCAATGTGTGTTGATTCAGAGAATAGTTTTTCTTTTGCCGATGTTCTTCGACGAAAACAAAAACAAAATCATTAAGTTCTAAAACCTTCCGTTTGATTTGGTGTGTTTTTAAATGCATTTTAAAATGCTTATTAAACAGTTTAAACGTTAATTAGATGGTTAATTAGATATGGAGAAATTAAAGAAACAAAAAGTATAGGTAGATAAGGGATGAATTTGTTTAGGTATAGCTGGCAATTGGGATGTGCAGTGTCCATTTGTCAAAATCCATTTGTCCATTTCTTGTTTGTGAACATATAGTGACCAAGCCCACTAAGGATCGAGTCCATTTAGGCTCAAGCCCACTAAGGACCATTCCAAATGGGTTGTCCACAGAAACCATAAAAAGACCAAATAAGATAAAAGCAAATTCAGAAGTTTAAGTTCACAAACCGATTACAAGTACATAGAAACCGATTACAAGTCTTGAACTACTTAAGTCTTGAACTAAAATAGTCAAACACTTAAACTACTTAACTACTTAACTCTTCTAGATTTGTATCTCTTTAATCCTAAGCTCCCTTAACTTCTTCAGTGAACTCTAAATCCAAGTGATCACCTAACCAAATTCAAAGACAAAAAACCACAAAAGCTGAAAACACAATCCATAGACATATAATTACAAGACAAAGATGAACAAAAACTTCTCATACAAAGCTTCAAAACCGTGTAACCAATTCCTTGCTCAAATCAAAGCTCTCACATTTGAAGGAAGAAGACAGCTTCTGTACTTGTTTAGAACATGACTTCTTATGCTAAAGGAAGACTCTGAAGCCATCGTAGTAATAGGGATACTCAAAATATCACACGCCATAGCTGATAGCTCTTTGAAGTGATTTGCATTGTCTCTCCAATAGTCAAGAACATTCAAGATCTTAAAGGATGTCATGTCCAAAACCGGCTCATGTAAGTACTTATCTAATGTTGATTGTCCACCACCAGCACCAGTAGATTGTGAAAAGTTAGCATAAAATCCCTGAAAGTGAAAATGAATCAGTCAATATAAAAGTGAACAATGAACGTACAAAGACTACTAGTATAAAAGTTTCAGAGATGTTTGAGTTTGAGTTTGAGTTTGAGTTTCTTACATCATATCCTGGTAGAGCAGTTTGTGTTTCAGAGATGTTTAACTTGTCCTTGAAGTTTCTGTTTGAGTTTTCTTTGTGTTTTTCTTGTAAACATCAAACAATCTCTTCATCTTCTTACGAATTTGATCCATCTTTGGCTTACTTGTGGATGCATCAAAGCCTAAGGTGAACTATCTTAAAAACTTTCATAAAATAGAGATTAGCAGTTGGATAAGATGAACCTGAAATTAGATTTGTCATTACCGCAAATGGTGCCAAGAATTCACAAATCATATATGCCCTCTCCCATTCCAACTCATTTAAAAATGATTGATAACTTGTCTCAACTTTAGCAAGATTGTGAAATGCTTCCTTATAGATGATGGCTCTAGAGAGCATAAGATGAGCTGATTTCCATCTAGTTGCTACATCCAAAAGCAAACCTGCTTTGATATCAATACCCACGGTTTCCACACAACTGTTAAATACTTTCTCTCTACTCTCACTCACTTTAACCCATTTGACATTGTCTTTAATTTTCTCCAAAGCTCCATTTATCGCATTTATTCCATCTTGAACAATCAAGTTCAAGATGTGAGTTGTGCATCTTACATGGAAGAACTCCCCATTGTACACCAATTCTCTTTGAAGCTGCTTTTTAAGAATGGACTGCATGTTATAGTTTGATGATGCATTATCCACATTTATTGTAAAGATTCTCTTCTTTAGCCCCCACTCTTTCAACAGATCCATTATCTTCATTGCTATGGCACCACCAACAGGAGGAGGAGGAAATGCACAGAAGTCTAGTATTCTTGTCTGAAGATTCCAATCTTCATCAATGAAGTGTGCTATCAAGCAAAGATAGCCCTCAACAGTGAGAGCTCTCCACAGATCAGTTGTTAAACATTATCTTCCTAGAATTCGATCCAATTGTTGTTTCAGCTTCTACTTCTCCATCTCATATACTTTCAGACAATCTGCTAGAGCTGTGTTCCTAGACCAGAACTCTATACTAGAATTTGCATAGGTAAATGTCTATCTAATTCTTTTGTACTCAACAAATGAGTATGGAACATTATGCTCTATCAAAGTTACAACAATCATCTCCCTGAATACATGCATAACAATCTTCCTACTACTTTTAGGTGTACCACATGAAGGATTCAAAGAACAGACTTTCATATGACGTAAAAGTGTTGTTGTTCCATTCCTACACAAGTCTAGGCAGTAAAGGTGGTTGCAGTATTTGCATTTTATATCATTTCTACCATCAGGATACTTGTCTCCCATTATAGTAAAATGTTTCAAGCATTTAGAGTGCCTGCGTTTACCTCTTCTTCTGGGGTGGTTCTCAGCAGTACTCATTAGATCAACTTCAGCCTCAGGTTCATCTCCATCTAAGTTCTGATCCATCATCGCATATGAACAAATTCAGAGACTAAGTAAAACCCAACAAGTAAACATATCGATCTAATATTGAAACCCAACAACTAAATAGAGAATCTATGAACAAACTCAAAGATTACACACAGAGACTACACAAAGCTTTCTCACATATGAAGTAAAACCCAACAAGTAAAGAGATCGATCTAAGTTTGAAACCCAACAAGTAAACAGAGAATCTGTGAACAATGAAACCCATCTAAGTTTGAGAGGAATCAATCTATCTATCTCAGATTCTATATAGGTCTCTCAAAATCAAAAACGACAGACGAATCGATCTATCTAACGAGTTTGAGAGAAGAAGAAGATGAATTGAGAGAACAAGTAACCTTAGAGAGACACGGAGAGACACAGAGGACGAGGGAGAGGCACGGAGAGACGACAGAGGACAAATCGCCGTCGAGACTAGAAAGAGTCGCCGTCGAGAGAGAGAAACCATAGTGAGAGAAAGAGAGAGGAGAAATCGTAATAATGAAACACTAATTTTTTCCCATCCAATTTTTCGAAACCCTAGATTTTTATGATTATTGGGCCAACCTTTTCCAAATTGCCCAAACCCAATAACAGTCATGGTCTAATTGGGTGTGTGATTTTTGTCCAGTTAAAGCCCAAAGAAAAATGGGTTTGGTCGAAATATGTCCATTTACATTTGAACATGGGCGGCCCATGGACAACCCAACCAATTGACAGCTCTATGTTTAGGTCAGGGTGTATACTAAAGAGGTTAAAATTTTGGGAGAAATGAATTGGACATCATTAGTTGAGGGGTTTAATCAAGTTAACCCAAAGAATTACAACACAAAAGATTTTTTGATAAAAAATTTAAGATGACTTTAAGAAACCGAATTCCGGAATAGTCTTTCAAATGAGAGAAAATTTCCATATTTTATCATGTTTTCTTTTAAATGGATAAACGATCAAAGTACCATCTTTATCTATTTTCCATTTTTACTAATCGAGCTAAGCTTTGTCCGGATGACTTATTCTATCGGGGAACAAGTTCTTTGGAATCTTTTGCTATAAAAGTATTCACTAAATCCCTATTTATTTTCGATACCCCTCACCTCTTTATTTTACTATAAGATTTTTTTCAGTTATATCCTTCTATTTACTAGGGTTGTTTGATAAGATTGATCCTGAAGACAACAATTTCAATAATCATTTTTAAATCGGAAATCAATTTTGTATTTGTTGTTGTAAACATGTAAGAACACTAGCAACGAAAGTCTCTTAGAGGAATCTCTTAAGAAAGTAAAATAAAAATATGGTAACTTTGTGGAATAATAGGTTGGGAAAGATTAATTAAAAATATAGATATATGTATTTTTTTCATTTAAAAATTAGATAAATTTTGATTGTAATTTGTCATTTTTGTCCTTTTACTCCTCCAAACTTCAAATGTCTCTATAGGTTTATATATATCAAAACGAAATTGTAAATACACGAAAAAACTAGATTTTTTCTTATTTAAAGTATTTAAAATTTTTCGAAACGGATATATATTTTGCAAATAGACGAAAACTATTATAACGTATGATTAGACAGTCTATTTTTACATAATGTATGATTAGACGGTCTATTTTCGCGTGCATATGAATTTCACAAATAACCAAACATCAAGGGGGAAAAACGTAATTGGGATTCACGACTTTATTTGGTAATGTTAAAAGTAGCAGATGACAAAGTTTTGGGAATGAGTATTTAAAAAAAAAATTGAAAAGAGAAAAATCAAATGGGCAAAATCGCCATAAATACAGAAAACATAGAGGATTTTTCTGTTGATGACTAGTTTCTTAATTAATTGGTGACTTATGTATATTGGATCTAATTACCCATAAAATAAGTAAAAGTAAGGAAAGAATCAGATTTTATTGAAAATGGTCTCTCAATAGTCTCTGTTTGAGAGACTTGGAGAGACGGTCTCTCCATTTTTAATGATGCTCTAAGATCCATTTCCTAAATCATGGTCTCTGTCGATCCTAATGGTATTAGTTGACAAATGAATGTCTCTACCTTCTTTGTTGAGATGTCAACTTTATTTTATACTTTTTTTCTTTCCTCAAAAGAAAAATAAATATTTTCGTTGTCGTTTTGGTAATTAATAACTAATGATGTGTTGATGGTGGTTAGTGACTTTATTGATAGAGAGTCAAAGCAATGGAACATTGAGAGATTAGAGCAGTTTGTGGTTCCGGAAGATATTCCCATCATTCGGAGCTTGCCAATTGCACGATCTTTCCAGAGGGATGAGTTTTGCTGGCAGTTCACCAAGTCTGGTCAGTATTCAGTTCGGTCTGGCTACAAGGTCGCGCGTGCTATGACTGTGGAGGAAAGTGGAGTTGACCAACCGAGTCTAGATGGCTTGAAGAGCTTTGTGTGGACGGTAGATGCTCTGCATAAGATACGCCACCTTATGTGGCAGATGTTGTCTGGTTATTTGGCTGTGACTCATAATCTGGTGCAGCGAGGGATGGAGTGTGATCGTTGTTCATGTTGTGGGGTTCCCGAGGAATCCATTCTACATGCTTTCTTTGAGTGCCCTTCAGCGCTCCAGGTATGGGCCTTGGTCCCGTCACTGGTGATCCCAGGCGTGTTCCCAACATCTAGTGTGTATAGCAATTTGGCTTACCTTTTTTGGCGGGATGGTAGTCAGCCTGTGGATGCACATGCATCATACCCATGGTTATTATGGTCTATTTGGAAGACGTGTAACGAGCGACTATTCCAGGGGACTGTGCGAGAGGCGCCAGCACTTCTCAACTGTGCTATTTCTGAATGGTGAGCATGGGAGGAGGCGCGTGAGGTACCGACTTTGACAAGGAGGATGGATGCCAGTCCGCAAACCGTATGTTTGCGTAACATCTGTCTGGTGGATGGCTCTTGGAAGGCGTCGAACAATCATAGTGGGATGGGTTGGTCCCTGTTTGGAGCAAATGGAGAAAGTACTCTGATGGGATCTCGCAATCAGATTCGGCGACTATCATCACTACACTNNNATCACTACACTCCGAGCTTGAAGCTCTTATCTGGGCGATGCAGAGTATGGCAGCACATTCAGAGATCTAGGTGTTTGGTACTGATAGCCAGGATGTTATGAGCATGATTGCGAAGCCTGATGATTGGCCAGCCTTTGCGACAGAGCTACAAGAATTCGAGAGAGAGAAGAGTGCTTTCCCATCTTTCAAACTTATCTGGATCCCTCGGGAGTCAAATGCGAAAGCAGACTGTTTAGCTAGGTTAGCTAGATTACATTCTTCTATTTTTTCGTTTGTGGGTTCTTCTGTTCCGGTGTGGCTTGCTGCACCACCTCAAGTCCTTTGAGTAATAGAAGAGCTTTTGTGTCAAAAAAAATCACTAATGATGTGTCATTACTTTGATTATCAGTTACCACACATAAAAAAAGACATGATTAGCCTATATTGATTGGTCAACGGCTCACACATAAAAAAAGACATGATTAACAACAACCGTTGTGATATAGAGGAGTACGAATATACTAATACGTAGGAGAGAAAGAATCAAAACCTGAAACAACAAAAGTAGTTTATTATAGTATTCAAATCAAACAACTGTGAAAGCCAATCCCATTCATTCTCTACCGTCACTGCATAATGGCCAAAGTTCATATTCTGCAATTATATTCGGAAACGAGACATCACTTTCTTACATTTTCTTCACAGCAAAAATGTTCACAGAGAAGACAAACCACAGTTTCTAAATATACCTTAGCTAACATTCTCTGCTTGTTCAGGAACTGCGTTCTTGCTTTATTGAGCACCGAGTTTGGTGATTTAAACAACCTCTGCCACAATTTAATACTACAAAATCCAGTTTTGTTCAGTGCAATGGGGATGACAACAGTAATCTTACACCAAACTTCTTTGGAGTGAAACTAAATACATCATGAAGGAATTCATTCTCCTGTTTTGCCGAATTGAATCAAACAGCATAACGTCACCTTTTCAAGGAAAGTAAACCTTAGAGCATCATGACACTGTGGAAAGAAATGCAAATACTACGAGAAAACGGACCTGCATATGCTTGGTAAAGCCAGCCCCAAGGAAATGCCTCAAAAAATTTAACTGTAGGAAAGCAACTATTAAGGAAACAATATATATTATTATTTTCAATCATATCTCTATCATTGTAATTACTTACTAGAATTCCTCTGGTACAATTGTATATCTTCACTACACAATAATCTAAAGATATCCTTTTTCATAAAACCTATATGGTATCAGAGCAGGATTTACCCTAATTTTATTTCCTACGCTGTCTTCTATTCTGTTTTGCTTCCTCAGTTCCTTTTGTCTCTCAGTTCCTCTCTTCCACCCTTTCATCATGCCTGCATCTCAGAACAATTCTCCTACTCCTGCAGTAGCAACAAGCACACATGTTAACAGCAGTCACAAGACGAAAACAAGACAAGTCTTATTAAACCTGTATCATCTGATACAACGTTGACGTCCGTAAAGAGTCCCCTCCAACCTTTGTGGAGCTTTCAGGGGCATATCCACCATAATCATACAAATCATATATATAAAAAATACGACCAGAAGAGTCAACATAAACCTCATCAGAAGCATATACCGTAGAAAACGTGAAGGTATACCTCAAGAAATTCAACAAGATCTTTGAACACATTACGTTGAGTGTTGAGATCTTTCTTAGCAGAACCTTTACCACCTGCCTCCATGGAGAGGTCTCTAACTTGATTGCTGACTTTAGCTTTCAAGCCATGCATATGAATCAATGTCTCCTGAGTCACACTTCCTTCTTTTGTTGATCCATTAGCAGACCCTTTGGCTTGGGCAGAGAACTTTTCTAGAGTTCCCAGCTCAAATATAACAGCAAGCGCTTCACCAGCAACTATACGTACAGATCGGTCATCCTTCTCCAACAGTGAGGAGAGATAAGTTACACTCCGGTAGTGACATCCATATCGAATCAGTTATTACCGTAGGTGAAGGTTTGGTTGCAGCTACCTACACACAGTTCCGACTTAAGTGTGAGCCTATTATATACTTATAGATTAGAACAACCTATTCTCTTAAAAAACCAAACCAACAAGAGAAATGATTGAGATCCATACATTAGAACCTAGTTTGGGGTGAATCATTTGCAAGATTATTTGCATAGATCTCTCAGTTTGCTATGAATTGGTCCCACCAACAAAGGTTATGACTGCTAAACACTCAAGAATCTGCAATGAAATGGCAGGGTATCAACAAGCGCGAATACAAGATGGACCTTACTTCGAAACCTTTAACAAAATAACAAACCGCTCGATAATAAAATCATTCCATACCGAAGTTGTTTTTTGGGCTTCACGGCCAGATTTAAGGGATTGAGAAAGAGGAGTGACGGATTCTTCGAGAATCTCTTGAGCTTGATCCCCGAGTCCAACAGTCAATGCTAGCAACCCTGAAAACATCATGTTAAAAGTTAGCATGAGTGCCGAGGGTGAGGCATACGTTGTAGGTTACTCAGGGACTGGCCAATAACATGTGACGCTAATGAGATCTCTTTACTGGACCCTTTCTTGGTGCAGTGTAAGCACTGATGCAATAAAGGGAACAATGTCTCTATTTCCACAAACTAAGAAAGTAAAATCATAACTACCACCGTAATGTTTTTGCTTTTCGTAAACAATTTTTTTAAAATAATTTTATATGTAAAAGTCTAAAAACCCAACATATATTTGTAGAATTACATACCCAATCTCTCAATGACCCATTCATCCTAAACCCAACCCGATCCAATTGAACCCTAATTGAAGCTTCCCCCTCTTGAACGAGATCGCCGTTCCACTACTTTGTTGCTCAGAAAAAGAAAAAAAAATTCTTCCACTTCCTTTGTTGCTCTACGCGAAATTGAGTCTGGAATCGGAATCGAGCCTCCAGAATCGAGTCTCCATCTCATTTAGGATTTGGCTTCTAAGGAGACAACAACAACAAATGAAGATGCCATTGTTTCCAAACCAGCGGTTGAAGAAGAAGAAGAGAAAGTGGAAGAAGAACAGAATGAAAACGAAGAAGTTTTGTGGAAAACCTTGAAGTTGGGGAAAACATGAGTCAGGTACATCCAGGACAATTAGGACAACTAAATTGTTTTGTGGTTTAGGACAAGTGGGACAACTGAATTGTTTTGTGGTTTGGGACAAGTGGGACAACTAAATTGTTTTGTGGTTTGGTACAAGTGGGACAACTGTTACAACTACGTGAATCTAATTTATGTTTTTGAATTTGCAGGATAGTTCAGATGATGATGTTTGAACAACTTTTTAATTCGGTTTAAGTAATATGTATTTTGGTATTTTGTACAACTTTTTTAATTCGGTTAAACTAATATTTTATTTTGGGAACAACTGATATATCTGATATATAAGTAACTATGACAACTGGGACAACTGATATATAGGAAAGGAAGAAACATTAATGTCTTACATAATTTGAAACAGAATAAAACATAATGTCGTTAAATCGAAATACATAGTTTCAAGATCCTTTGGGAAAATAAGACAACAGGATCTTCAGCCGTATACATGATCATCATAAACTACAATCTACCATTGAGAAAGTAACTCTTTGAACCTAGAAATCTCGCCATCTTTCTAGGCTAAGCGCTCCTTAAGGTTACAAATTTCCTCATGCAGAAGATTGATTGAGTCGCGAAGTGTTACTTAACTTTGTGATTGCGGTCGTGGTCGTTTCCACTAGCAGCCTAACCAAAAAAAGGGGACAACCGAAACAACTGGAACAAGTGAAGCAATACAATAGGGACAACTAGAGCAACTAGAACAACTGAAGCAAATTACCTTAGTTAAAGGGCACATGTAGTATCTTCTTCCTCGATTCTCCTGGGTGGTGCACTCGATAACTTCTATATATTTGCCACACCAGCAATATTCTGGAACACCAAAATCCCCATCCGCTCTTGCGCATCCGCTATCGAGACTTGCTTCGGAGAAGGAAGAGGGTTCAGACCAACTAATTGACATTTTCACAGTAGATCTAGAACTACAAATAGATAAAAATTAACATAAGATATCTATAATGTCATTTGTGAGTGATTGTAGCTCTAGATCTATAATCTAATTCGTAATTATAGCTAAAAATCAACATCAGAGGCAAAATCAACATCAACCTAGAAGAATTAGAGGGAAATAGGGTGTACGGTTGAGAGCGGCGACAAAAGTTGAAGAAATAGAGAGAGAGAGAAGGTTAAAAACTATTTATAGGGGATATTAATAATAAAAATTTATTATTATTTAAATATATATTTTTTCACGTGTTTGTTTTTGTACGTGACAGAGTCTACATAGTTGTCCATCAGCTGTACAGTTGTACATTCACCTACATAGTTGTACTTTTCAGGTTTTTGTGTATTTCTAGTTGTACCATGAGGTGAGATATTAAGTTTTAGTTGACCACATGAGTTTCCACTATTAATCATTCGTTTAAAGGTTTTTGTGATGCAATTTTTACAATATCATAGTTTACACAATTTTTCCTTATACGAACGTTTAAACCCATCAAAGTATTTCTTATACTATAAGAAGTCTTTTTCGTGATACCACCAACATGAGTTAGGTGAAATGATAAATTTTAGTTTTTCCATCTAAATTTGTGATTCATCTTGTTTAGCGAATCCTTGTAACCCATTAATTATCGGTTTGAATATATGTTAAACACAAAAACTAAAATTCAAATTTCTTCTTAGGTGTCCTAGTTGTACCAGGTCTTGAAAATCTGAGAAATACAAATTCATAAATATTACAACACAAATAAAGTTTCTTCATTCTTCAGGCTGCAACCACCTCTCCAAGTTTATGCCAGGCACAGACTTGTTTCTCCTCATCCGTCTTCGACGTTCTCCGGTGGATGGAAACCGCGCTTCTTGAGTTCTTCCTTTTTTTAGTAGTATACTCATCCATTAATGCTCTTTTGAATAACCCCCCCCCCCCTCACCCCCCCTCTCCGTAGTCAAAATGCACGTTTGAGTGCATGTTCTTCTTCGCGTCCTGTTAATACAATATAACAAAACCAATTAACAACCACACAATTGTCTTACTTCTCGCAGTTGTACCTTTTGTCCTAGTTGTCCTACTTCTCTAAGTTGTACCAATTGTACTTGTTGTCCTACTTCTCTCACTTGTACCATTTATACCAGTTGTCCTGTTTTTGTTTCTTCTTCAAAAAATATGAGATTTCAGTTCAAATTTCTTGATTCCTTAAGCTCGATTCATTACGATTCAACATGATTACACTCGAGATTACCAATGCAAATACCTCATCGTCACATAAAACGTGATTATCAACCAAATGTGCATACCCAAACAAGCAATTTTTCCCAATTTCATATCTAATCCCTAATTTACATGAATTCCAAATCTAATATAAAGTAAGTAGAAACTTACCCAGTTTCAACAAAGAGGAGAATAATCCGATTGCAAGTGTGACGAGTCGCCGGAGGTAAGAAACGGCGAGATCGACGGTGAGGTGAGAAAGAAGAGCTCGAAGAAGAGCTTAGGAGGGAGGGAGGGAGGGAGGAAACGATTTCGTGGTCTGTTTTATTTTTTATTTTTATTTAAATTTGTTAGATATCAAACTTTTTATTTGACCAAGAGTGTTTCATGTGGATGAAGAAACAAATCCTCTATTTCAGTGAGAGACTTTCTCATTAAGGGTGTAATGAGAATATCACAATAATAGTGGCATAGAGATCATAGAGTGGCATAGGAGATTTTTTTCTCCCACAAAATGTGGCAATTATGATTGAGGCTCTGCAATAAAGTGGCAAACCTAAATCGTTAAAGAAGGAAGATTAGATGAATAATTAGGTGTCATCAATACTGAGTCACGTTAAACTTTAGATATTCGAAGTGGGATGTTAAAGATGGTTACTTGTTATCCACAAACTCATGCTGCAAGTAACTGTTGAAAGCGTCAACAATAGAGGCCAAAGCTTGCTCTCTCGTCGAACTCCTTCACATCCAGAAATCAGGTTTGCATCAAAACAAGCAAAAAGTAGAATGGAAAGAAGAGTGATGGAGAGAAACATACCGTTTCTCATAGAGAGCATCAAGGGATTGATCCAACAAAACATCTTTGTGAACATGAACTTCATCCATGAAGGGTCTCTCAGATGGCATGGTGGAGGAAGAGCTTACACTAGTTGCATCATCGTCACTATCAAATGAATCCATTTGGGCCTTCTTACGCTGAGATTCTGCCATATATTTTTGAATAGCAAAGAGAATCTTTAGTTTCCAAGAATGCAAAGTAATAAACGTCAACAAGGTCTCTAAAGCACAAACGAAAAGTGGAGATGAAGAAGAGAAGTCAAGTTCTAAAAAAGGAGAAACTTTTGACAAACCAGAAAAGAAAAGAAAAGGAACTAGCAATGTGGGCTGCATTAGTTGAAACTGAAATCGAAAAACCCAATTCGAAATCCAAATGACATTTAATAACTAGTTTAAAAGAGATGAGAGCAGAAAGCTTACTCCTCTCCATGGTTGGTTGTTGTCGTCTCTTTAACGGCGGATGATTCTTTTGTTGGAAATATAAAACGCGTCAAAGGGACTTATCAAAACTAGAAGGATGACGATCGAAAACAATTGAAGCAGCAGAGGGAATCGAAGCACGAAAACTACAAAAGAAGAGCAACAAAAGTCGGGAAGAGGAATAAGATCGGAGAGGGGAACTATCCATTAAAGATGATTCTTTGTTTAAGAGAAGTCGAGAAAGTTTCAGAGTTTGGTCTTCGCAAGGTAAGAAAACGTGAGGAGGAAACAAAGTGTTAATATATATATGCAAGAAGAGGCGTAGAGAACTCCACTCGTTGAAATTGAAGAGGAATAATCAACCCCATTTGCTCATTTATGGAATATGCTCTCACACGCCCTTGGATCATCAAGTACCGACCTTCTTTCCTCTTCATTTTATTTTTTAAATTCATCCTTGTGTCAAATTAAACTTGTTTAATCAAACGGGATATGATAGTTTTTTTTTTCTTCTGATTAATTACCACAAACTCGTTTAAACAAATCCAATTGGCGTATCCATTTTGTAACCATTAAAAAAAAAGAGACAACTTTTGTGTGATGTTATTTTTCTTTACCTCTAAAAACCAGAAACACTAGCAATGTGTTTCTTCATAGCTCTATCTTTATGATTGTGGTTTCTTCCTCCCCTTCCTCGACCTCTTCCTCTTCCTCTTCCTCTACCCCTCCCTCCTCCATTCTCCGCCTCTGAGTTGTTATCATTCTCTACCTGTTGTTCTCTGTTTGACTCTCTCCCCATTCCTCTCCCTCTTCCCCTTCCTCTCCCATTCTCTCTTCCCTCGCTTGCCTTCACATTACCCTGACCCGTCTCATCTCTCTCTGCCTGATACTCTGTCAGCTTTTTTACCGCCCCCAGAGGAATGTTTCCTCCACGTCCCAGCCCAAGTATCATATCTCCCTGTGCTTCATTTACCAGTGAAGCTTCATTTGCGTTTGCTACCGCTACAGCACCTGCCACTTTGTAACTGTAGTTCTTCCCGTCTTTGACATAGAATTGAGGATTCTTCCTGCTACCCCACTTTGGAGCAGTAGAGGGTTCGGATCCTGCTGAGCTAATACCAAATGCCTCGCTTTCTCCTGTAGCTGATTCCCCAACACTGAAACCCAGATCATCAAAAGAATCATCGTATTCATCCTCATATTCGTATTGTGCAAGTAAGGCTGCATTCCTCTCTCTGTCGCTTTCTTTTCTTGCATCCAGAACATTGTAGCTTGGAGAATCGTCCTTTGGCTTTCTGACAAATCTACCAACTGTTGTGGACGAGGCTGATGAAGCTGGAACCGAGGGACGTGTGATCGGTTGTTCCATGTAGATACCAGAGCTACTAGTGTCAGAATCGATGAGCTTTCCTTTCCCTTTGTCTTTGCTTCTAAGAGTTGGAGCAGATATGGGTTGGGGCATAGTCTCCAGTGAAGTATCCAATCGCTGCAAATCCTCGTGGAGTGTTCCTTCAAGGATCCTCTGTATAACCTCTTCTGGATTCTGGTTATAAGCTTCAAGACACGCAGCTAAGAATCCGTTCCCATACTCGGGGAATATGTCTTTTATCTGACTGATCTTTGATTGCATAACTACAGCATTTTCATCCATAAGCTCATTAGTGTTTCCAACATCAGTCAGAAGAAGCGGTGGCTCCTTCATAGAGAATGTGTCTGCCGAATGCATCATGATCATTGACAAATATTGAAGCTGCTCATCTTCCATTGATACCCATCCTGCATAGAAAGCAATACCAAACTGCTTTAGGCCATATTGTTTACAACTCATGGGGATAAGACACCAGACCACATAGGACTACGAAGAACTAGCTTTCACAGAAACTTGCACATTAATTGAACTAGCTAACAGTGGAACTAATATGATGCTTATTTCACCTTCAAAGAGCTCCATGATCAATCCTACCAAGCATACATACTAAAGGCTCAAAACAACTTTGACATGGACATCAGGTAACAGCTGGACAGAACCAGATTGTGCAAGAAAATACCTGCATGCTGTAAACTCCTAAGTCTATCAATTACTCTGTAACTCTTCTCAATTTTTTGGAGTAATCGGGTCTTGCTTTCCAGTGACTGCTCGGAAATTCCACCAATCTCCCGGAAAGTTTGGATCAGTATATCTCCCCTTACCATAGGATCCTCTACTCTTGACGGGAACATCTTTGTGACAGCCGGATATGAAGTTTCATAATCGGAAAAATCACTGCTGAGATAACAGGTATCTAAGATTTTCCAACATAAACTTCCTATCCTTGTTGACAACATGTTTAAACTCGTTGAAAT
Source organism: Anastatica hierochuntica (assembly GCA_900406275.1). Classification (NCBI taxonomy): domain Eukaryota; kingdom Viridiplantae; phylum Streptophyta; class Magnoliopsida; order Brassicales; family Brassicaceae; genus Anastatica; species Anastatica hierochuntica. Next base: position 59,326 of record OVAN01000041.1, read on the forward strand.
GACTGAAAGAAAATCAGGGTCTCCATCCTTGAACAAGACTTGAAAGCCACGATGAAGTGATGGAAGCAATGAATCATGCAATCGAACAAGGCTGCAGAGAAGTTCATCGCTGCCATAACTGCACAGATGGGTTTTGGTTATGATAAAAAAAAGAAAAATAAAACAAAAGAAATAAACATCACTGAAAGCAACAGGAGTTCCATTCTTTGATACTGTTTTTCGTCAATAATGAGAAACTGGTAGTGCAATTCAATGCAAATCCAGACGGATAATTTATGTCAATGATGCAACAAGCATTCTCTCACAAAAGAAACTGAAAGATTTAGATAGAAGATGGTACATACCTTGTCTCTACTGGGCATGCCAAGATTAAAGCTGCTGGTGTATAAGCAGAAACAAAAGTATCCAAAGACACAACTCCATCATTAATGAAGTCCATAACCTAAGCAGAGAAAAAAAGATTAGCATACATGCATAACAAGCAAAATCTTGTGTTGCATTATATCTATTAACTATAAGTTACAGCAAAAGACGGAAGTATTTAGGATCTATATTTTGATTAGCTGACTGCGCTAGTGTGTGCACGCTTGTATTTTGCTCGCACAAGTGTGTCTGCATTCTTACACTTATTTCCAAGCATACTAAAGATGAAAGATATTGAAAGAGAACTATGTGTTAATGCCAATTCCTAATGAAGGTTTCATCTTTTCTTAACCTAGAATAATGTTTTCACTATGCATGTCCATGTGACACAGAAAACCTTGTCAGGCCTTAAATAAAAAACTCGAAAAAGAAACACATACAAGCCCTGTATCACGTTTAAGCTATGCCTCTATGAGACCTGAAAAGAATCTAAGTAGCAATACATAAAAAGTTAGCTTGCTGCAAAGGAAAGCAAGTATGACAACTTTAATCCAAAAGTTATACGTGTTAAACATGTCATTTTTTTAGGATACATAAAAAGCATGTCGTCTTAAATTATTCACAGTACACATTGTTTTCTGGAAACTGGTACAAGTGACAAAACCCAACTATTCATTTGCCATAGAAGTAAGAGTGTAGTTATCACACTCTAGTAATATCCTAACTGTTACTTTGTGGTATGTAACTTTGACATTCTAACGCCGGTCGACTCTTTTAGGAGTGTTAATTCAAATAGGCTGAAACAGAAATTAGCATTACTTTAGCATTCCAATACAGTAAATCCTACTTTTCATATATCCAAAACTACAGCCTAGATGCTACTAGTCTAACGTGCCTACAGAAGCAAATGCTAAATCATAAAAGCAATGTAACAAGCAGAGGAATTAATAGAAAACAAAGAGGGAAATTCACCTCTAAAAGGTCAGAATGGAGTGGTCTACGTCCATTGTCTTCATTATTTGCACTAGTTAACAAGGACTGCAGATAAGACAAGTAAATGCAAATGTAGGTCTAATGAAAAGTTGAACAAAAAATCAAAACAAGAAATTTCAGACCAAGAGTGTACAAGTCGATTCTTGTATATACGTATACAGCTCTAATTTTTCTAATCTATCCCATAGTGGAGTTGGTGAAATCAGAAACAGAAAACATACCTCCAAAGATGAGGTGCAACGGTGATGCATTGTGTGCAGGATTTCCAAGAAATGAGACAACATCATATTCAAACTGTCATGAATTCCAATTTGTGATTTCACTGCATTCTCAATCTGAGAAAATGGGCAGTTGGGTAAGCAAAAGAATACAAGATTATCTCGGCTTTAACATCCAGCGATAAGAGATTATCTCAGCTTTTGGACCAAGTTAATTTTCCTGAAATGACTTACTAAAGATTTTGTGAGCTCTGCATTCTCGTGTCCATATATACCACATATATCTAATAACTTTGGCAAGTCCAGCAACTTCTTTTCCTGCAAGAGAACTAGAAACAACAGTGGTGATTGTAAGCTAGAAAGAAAAATCTCAAACAATCCAGCAAAACACATCAGTCACAACAAACGTTGTGAAGAATCACGAACTAGAGCTCAAATTTACTACAACGACATACTCAATTCATCCTAGAAAATCTTGGTCAATGGAAGGACTTCTTTCACTACCTAATTCTTACAACCAACTCTAATATATTCAAGAAGACCACATGTTCTGCTGCTCCGTCTATTTGACCTCCCCAAGTCTAACCACCTCTAGCGGTTATTGATGCTCAGCCGCATCTAAGGAACAATCTCTTACATACAAACTATGCTAGTTGAGATACAATACAATCATACAAACTTGAGAACAAACACCAACCAATATAAGCAAAACTTCTACACATATGACTTGCAAAGCTTACGCAAAATCTGAGTGGAGCATGAAAAAGAATCTAAGGCGACTTCACAAAATCACAGCGTTAAATAATCGTCCTCTACTTCTAACGATAATTATTAGACAATAATGGAAATCTAGTTTCCTCTAAATAGCATACAATAATAGTCTCAAGGACTTGGTAAGAAAAGAATTATAGCAGATCAGTCTTTAGTATAGATGCAGCTTTCAACGACGATTAGAGAAAAATGAATTCTAGCCTAAGATTTACTCAGAGAAATTACATAATATAAACACTGAGGCATGTAAAGATCTTCCACTTTATGTTCATTTTCTGTTTTTTGAGAACAAAAAAATGACAACAACTGAACAGAATTAGCATAGACAAAGAGCAAAAGGACACCTTCATGATCTTTCTGACTAAGGCTGTCAGCAGGTGGAGCACCAGGGTCCCTATTGGAAGATCTGCCACAATCAATATACAAACTCCTCGACTCACAAGACCCAAAAGAACCGAAAATCAACATGGTGATAAGAGGTTATGTAACAAGCAGCGACTTACATTCTATACAACACCATGAAAACACGGCGGCATAACTCGAGTTCTCCAACAATTACGCCGGCTACAGTTCCCTTGACACCATGAAAAGGAAAATCATACCATCTGCTTCTAAACTGCAGGAAGCTATCCAGAAAATCGTGTAATGATGCATCACTAGCCACTGTCATTAATCACACAAAGTAATATCAGCCCAAAAAATCCATCACACAAAGAGATAAAAGTTGAGAGATCAAAGCTAAACCTAAAGCAGTCAGACACAAAAATCAAAAGAGACGAATTCAAACATGTTAGTCTATTACCTTGTCTCCAAAAATCTCTAGGATATAACTTGAGGAGCCGTATGAGCTCTCTATTGAGAAGATCCACCACTCCCTGAGACTCAATTGGATCCAAACCACCATCTTCAGGGCCGAGACCAACGGCTACGGCCTCATCCTGCGGCAAGTAATTCACGAAACGCCCACAGCCTTGAGCCGGACTTTTTAGAGATACCAACTGTACCTGATCATCCATCCTAACCCTACTACCACCAGGAGCAGATCCTCTAGACGTCGTCGCGGAGGAATCCGATTGTCTAAGCGAAGAGGAGAGAGAAACAGGAAAAGTCGTAGAGTTAGAGGTAGTAGGAGTTGGATTCGAAGATTTGGGTACAAACTTGAGCTGCCCCTTGGGGATGTATCTGGCGTTCTCATCTTGCCGGTTCATACGCCGGTGAGACATAATTACTTCTAATCAGATGATCGGCGGTGGAAGAGATGGAGAAGCTTCGGCGGAGACGACGTGGCGGAAGCAAGGGAGGTAGAGAGGAACAAGAGCGCAGCCGCATATATATGCATGAACAACGATTGAAATTCTTTTGGACAATGTTTCGCGTCTGCGATTACTTAAAAATCGCGTTTGACCATTAAAACGCGAAGCGAGAACACAAAAAAAAAAAAGACTGCAACACTTAAATAGTTCACACGAATCTACAGTTTTTTTCCCTCAAATTGGAGAGTGAGAGATTTACACTAGCGAGTTCATTTACAAAGTGGTTTGGAACACTATCTTAAACACGAAAACTCAAATCAAAGTCTTTTCATCTACTCTTCTATGTCCCGCCATGCATCGGTAGATATATGTCATGAGCAATCGGCATTTTGTTCCTTGGGCAAAACCAGACCGATCAAGCATTCAGAGGAACTTGGGGAAACCGAAAGCAACGAACATGTCTCTTGCGAGTAGGGAAGAATGAAGAGATGCCTTGCCCATATGGGACTTGCCCCATGTATCTTTATCACGCCCGCACAATCTCTCTGCTTCAAGTATGATATGAAATCTTGGAGCTGCCACAAAAAGTGAGTTTAAGAGCTACGTTACACATCAACGAGACAAAATGATGCTGCGTGGATTTGATTGAATCAGAGTAATTAAAACTTTTTACCCCTTTACGGTCGCTGAATGTTGCCGGAATTAACTGACAAACCTCTCTCTGCAAAAATTCCTCAAATCGTAAGAAAACAGCTTGTTGATGGGAGAGAGCCAAGGGAAAAGAAACTCACCCTGTGTGGCTGAGTGTTCGCAAAAGTAGACTTTACGTGCTTCATATCCGTGCGCTTGGTCATATCCAGTTTAGCTGGCCAACTGCAGGAAGTAAAAAGACATCACTTATTTGTTTATAGAGAAAGACACAAACTGAACACAAGGCTATCAAATAAGAGGGAGGTATTGTCGCTCACTGCACAGGCTCTGAAGATCCGTTGATATATTTGCAAATGTCTGATTCCAATTTCTGTGCAATGATCGTGGAGTAATGAACTCCACTTTTGGACAAAACACCCTGCCAATGGTGCCCTATGGAAGCCTCTGGTCCAGAAAACTCTGTCACCATTTGAAGTAAGGCCGGGGGTGTCGGTGGAGAACTGGGAGGAGGAGGGACCAGAGGTGGGTATGCCTGGGGCAAAGGAGGTGGTGGAGCTTGAGGCGGAGGCGGTGGCTGAGATTGAGCTTCCAGTGGTTGGCCTGGAGGCTGCGTCACAGAGGGTAATGAACTTCCTAAAGCAGGAGTTGGGTACTCCTGATCAAAATGCTGAACTGGAGGGCCTTCTGTCTGAGACACTGGATGCGCAGGAGGCGCCATGAGTGGGACTGAAACCTGCTGTGCTGGAGGTCCTTGAGTCTGTGATGATGTTGCTATTGCATTAACACTTGGAGATATTTGGTGAGCTAGAGATCTTGAATCCCAAGAGCTGTTTGGAGGAGGGTGAATTGGTTGTTGAACGAACGGAGATGGAGGAACCTGAGATGACGGTGTGGAAGGCTGTCCTGGAACGGGCATCGGTAGACATGAAGGATTTCCTGAGACTGAGGACTAGCGGGGTTAAGTTCATACAAAAATCTTTACCGGCACAAGTGAAATACCCTTCAAGATTCAGGGGTACATAAGATACAAAACTGACCTCCTTGTGCAGAATTCACAAGAGTGCTACCAGAATCAGGCCAGTTTTGCTGAAAGGTAGCTACAGGAGGTACAGAATTACAGTGATTATCTGTACTCATTAATGGTGACACATATTCCCCAGATCCACTATCCGGTTTTGATGTGGGAGGCACTTGTAGGTGTCTATCTGGATGACTGTTCATACAAGAAAGTTCACGTCAAACCAGAGACAAAAAAAAAGTAACACAGTGTGCATAACTATTACCAAAAATCAGGACTGTGGGAAGATAAGAAGTCTAATGGATATTTAAATATCACTAAAAACGTCAACGGTTCAAAATTACTGAAGAAAAGATAGCTCACAAAGAAGCTGAGACAAACCTTCCTCCATCTTCATGAGGCAAAGGACGATTGACTGACGCCAAGTGAAATTTACTCTTTTCTCCGCGAAAAAACCTGAGATGAGCCATAACAATGGCAGCATCATCAGGTGTATCAAACTCCATCAGAAGGGCATGTTCATAGTACAGATCAGTCACCATGCGAGGTCCCTTATAAAGGGCTTGCCGTGACTCATGGACAATTTCATCCCTCTCCCACTGGCTATAGATGCTTCCAATATACAAATGAGTACAATAACCATACGCTACCCCATTCAAAGATCCCCTAGCACCAACTCCTATATCCATAAATTTAACGCGCCAAGGAAATTGCGCTCGCAGATATTCTCGAGCTCTGATCGCATCTATTATACTTCGATATTCAGCTAGGGCAAATCCTTTCACTGGATCAAAGAAGAATCTGTCCACTGGGCCGTACCTATCAAGCTGAAACCTTAGGTGACCGTCAGTTTCATCTGGTCCTAAATACCCTAACCACAGCTGCCCCGAAGCTGGGAAAATGTCATAAGCAGTGGGGTCCCCATCCAAATACCATACAATTTGCCCTGATGACGGGCCACAGGTCGCTGCTTGATAAACAGGTGATCCTGCGATAACAAAATTGTTCCTACCATCTGCAGAGTTGCACCTTACTTCCGAAGGCAGTCTTGCAGCAGGAGATGGTGTCTGATGGTTTATTAATCCCCTTGGAACTGAAGATCTGCCGCATGAAAAGTCTCTCTGGTCAACAGTCTCAAAATCCATAGATCGTGAACCTTCAGCATCATAAACCGATCCAGCACTAGAGCGGACATCATTGTCTGCAGAACTGTGAGGTCTCACATGTGAAGCTGAAGACTTTCCATAATCATCCTCGTCACTCTCCATTTGACAATCTTCTAACTTTATATCTTTTCCAAGAAATTCAAAGATTCCCTCCAGAGAAGGAATGGCACTGGATATATCCATGAAGGATGACAGGCTGCATATTTTTTTATACTTGAAGAACGCCCACCTACCAACAGATGGACTCTTCCTAAGAACCTGCAAGAAGGATTTTTAAAACTATCAAATTTTTGGCAGTATACACCCATTATACTTGAGCCATACAAAACTCCAAGAAGCAAAAAAAGAGGAAGCGGATGAAATGACTGGCACAGTTGGTGCTCAAGTCCTACAAAAATAAGAAAAAAGAAACAAGAAAAGCATATGAAACTGATAATTAATTCTACACTAGCAAGAGTATTACCTTTCCTAGCAAACAGCTCTTAAGATTGTGGGATGCTTCTTGGATCCCTCTCAACTCTTCTGCATTCATACCAGTAGCCTCTATTTTGTTAGAACCTTTCTGACCAGAAATCTCGTCTGGTTCAAGCTCATTACTAGCAGCGTCAATTTCATTAATGTTTTCTGTCATATTAGCAATGAGATACCTCCCAGTGGCTACATCCTCAGTTGATGACGAGTTGAAGAATCCAAAACAAGTCGCAATTGAATTTTTAGGGAACTTGAAGAATATTTTTAGCAAAGCTAAAACACAAAACTGGGATAGTTTGATCAAAGGTGCCGAAATTCCGTCTGACAGTTTTTGCACTAGCTGAGAAAAACTTTCATCAGGATCTTGCATCTTCAAATTGCTTTTATCTACTATCTGAAACATATTTTTGGCCTCAAAGGACAGCACAAAGAAGCTTAATACGTTTCTGAACACAGCTGAGCTGATATCCCGAGCCCCAGGTGATGATGTTTTCTTTGAACAAGCAGCAGAACATAGGTCAACAAGACCAAATATGCAGGCTTTGGCAGTTTGAAAAGCAACACCATCAGCATCCTGTCCTCTCTTTATTGCTTCCAAACTGAAGTTATGCATGTCGATGACAGCTTGCACTGCTTCTCCGATAGCAGTAGGGCAGTACAGTGCATATCGAGGAACAAGATCAGCCATAAGGCGCTTAACACTAGTACATCCTGCAAGTATAAGCAACTAACTAAATCATTACTCCAACAAACTTCATTCTGATGCTTCTAAACCTTTACAGGAAATGAATCTATGAGATCCACTTGAGAGATTGGCCTACTTTCTTTAAATTCCGAGAGTCCATTGCAAAATCTAATTTAAGACTACAGTTTTCTAATTGTCATCTGTCGCACTAGTTTTCCTCTCATAGAGTTACTTCCAGCTAACTACACAGCAACCCCACCGAACATATGAATCGGACAACGATTGAACCCAGCAAGAGTTGTTCTCCAGAACTGAGAAACAAATAAAACCCTAAGCACTGATACTATTCGGCATTCACATACATAAGGAAACTATGCAAGGGGTAATGATAAATGTTAGAAACGCATGAAAGCTGACAGTGTGATACGGGCAGCAAAAAAAGACGATCCAACTAGCATACACATGCCTTGGTTGAGAAACCTAATTCCAGCAACGAGACTCTAGAACAATATACCCCAACTACAAATACACAATAGTAAGCAATACGAGAATCTACCGAAAAAGGCGTATTAAAAAGATTGTACTTTGAAATTCACATTTATATTAGACAGAATGAATCCATCTCATCGTGTTCTTCTGCTCTACAACTAAAACTTCAAAATACAAAAGTCATAATTCTAGATCTAATGGATTGTAATGAACTCCTAACCCCTAATCGTCACCGTTATCCGACTAAAAGTATTCTTCTTTCTCATACCACAAAACTCAACTGAAATCAAAAGATAAATTTGAACTCTATCATCTCTGAAAAAGGCAGATTCTCAATCATCCAATCGGTAAAACTAAAAGCAGAAGAAGAAATTTCTTTTGAGGGCTAAGAATGCGAGAAAATAAACCTTTGGAAGCGGAGATGAGGGAGCGATACGCTTGCTCAAGAATCGCAGGTCGTCCGCCATTTCTCTGACCGATACAGGATTTGAGACGCTTATAGGACTCATGCACTCTTCGAATCTCTTCTCTGTTTCTGCTTCTAGTTTGAATTTCTTCCTGAGATGGAGGCGGCGGCGTCGCCGGAGCGGGGAACGAGCTCACGAGCGTAGAAGGGGATTGGGATTCTGGTTGCGGCGGTGGCGTAGGCTGCGATTCGGGGTTTGCCTCATAGAGCCGACGCTTCTTGATAGGCTGCTCGGCGCAAGCCATGGCAGCAACAAAGAGGTGAAGATAGATAGAGAGAGCGAATCGTGCTTGCTGTGTTCACTTCCCTCTTTGTTAGCGTTTAAGACCCTCTACTGCACATAGAGGCTATGCGATGGCCATGGCGATACGGTTTGGTTTGACCTAAACCAAAATTCATTTTATAATATCAAACCGAACCGGAATTAGAACCGAAACCATTGAACTTGTCCTATTTGTAATTTTCCAAAGTTAGAGCATCACTATTGACGGTTTTCACGAGAGTCTCTCCTTCCCAATATCTTATTATATAAAGCTGAACGCGTTCGACGTGAACCCGACACACGTAAGCAAATTATAACTCACCGGATTTTGACATATGTTAATGTTTAATTTAGATCGTGACATGTGCCAATCTAGAAATAAAAATTAATATAAACTTTCTCGTTATTGGTTATTTACTTCTTAAAAGATATAATTTAACAAAAAAGGAAAGCTAGCTTATTAAAATATTAAGTAAAATCAAACTGTATAATTTTAAAAGAAAAGTTATAAAATACACATAAATTCTATAATGTATAACACTGAAAAATTATAATCTAATACATGTTTTTTTTTGTCATCTGATAATATTAAAAAGGTCAAATAGTAATAGTTTTACAACCAACAAACTCAAACCCAAATTGGAATAACAAACCAACCCATACGTACATCAATAAACATGAACAAAAACCGGCAGAGAACATTATCTCTCCGGAGACATAAGCCAGCGGATAACATACATATCCCTGGAATCATAACTAATATTCAATACAAAAAACCAAACATGGAAGGTACCAAAGTTCAAGGTAGAAACTCCCAAAAGGTTAGAGAAGTCGGAGAAAAGTCGCTGCAAAAACTCTATAAACAGATACGAAGCGAAGGATATAATAAGAAGCTAATTAGAATTAACTTCAACAAAGCGAAAATCCAAGATGCTAAGAACAAAGGACAAGAATCTAACTCCTATCCACCTAATTTTCTTCCGGAAAAGTCCAAATCTAGAACTATGCATCCCCGCAAAAGGTTAGCCTTACAAGAACAGATCAAAAGACAAGGAGAAAACCTATTATTAAACTAAACTAAAAGGCGGTGGAAGGGTATTAAGGTTAAACGATTCATTGTCCAATAAGAAGAAGATAAATGCAAACTATCCTAAACAACATAACAAGACTTTACCGATACTTCCCCAAAATTAACGAGAGTCTACCCGTGACCAATAACACCACATAATCCAAAAACACTCATATACCACCGGAATGAGATCGCCGGATATAGATCTATCGCCAAGCGTCCGATTGATCACAAGCCACCATTGCAGAATCCTCGATCACGTGAATCACTTGTAAATTTTTACCGCCAAAAGAAATATCTGCAGAGATCTCTATAACCGTCGAGGCATAGAGGTTTGAAAGGAGAAAAAGTAACAAAAGAACTTACAAACGAGATCAGCGCCGGTGCTATGAAAGCAAACCGGCGCCGACACTGAAAAACCTCTTTACTCTCTCTCTCGCTCTGAATCTAATACATGTTTTTCATAATATTTTTTATATAATATAGAAAGTTGACTTTAAGTTTTAATTTTTGCACATCTTAATTTTTTACATTCGAATCATTATAAAAGAATTATCAAACATGTAAGAATTATTAAGTCTCGGAATATAAGCTTTTAAAAACTGTTGATGTTTTTTCAAATCATTTTTACGTAATATAAAATATATAATTTATTTAAGGACACTCTCTTCATTTAAAATTATTGTTATTTATAATTTTTCAGTAATCTAAAACAATCTAAGAATTTTTTATTTGTGGTAAATATACAATAAAGGAAAAACTAAACATAGATTTTAATCTATAGTTTATTTACATGAGCCAACAGATGATTTAAAGAGGATTACATCTAAACGTACAAACTATAATTATGCACGTTATTAATTTTAGACACTAAATATTTTATTTTTACTCGCGTATCATGCGAGTACTTATCTAGTTAGCTATTAATGTTTGTAAGCATAATAAAAAATTGGGAAAATCGCATAAAAAACCTCCAAACTTGAACTTTCTAACACTTTAAACCTTGAAAGTTTTTTTACTAGCACTTTAAACTTTCAAAGTGACATTTTTATCACAAAAAACCTCCAACGAGTTTACTTGTTCTTCAAGTCAAATATATGACTGGTACTACATGTCATATATGTGTAATTTTTAAAAAAAATAAAAAATCTAATTAATAAATAATAAAATACATTTAAAATTTGAAAAATACGAAAAAAATTAAAAAAAGCTCTGGAAATTAAAAATTCCAAATTTAAAAAACAGAAAAATTAAAATTTAATAATAATAAAACATTTAAATATATACGAGAAAATTAATTACAAAAAATAAATACATAAAAGATTTCAAAAAATTGGAATAAACCATAAAAATATAAAATACTCAAAAAATTTTAAATTTTAAACTGTCATAAACTAAAAAAGTCATAAATTTTATAAAATTTTATAACTTTTAGTTTAAAATTTAAAACTTTTTTATTATTTTATATTTTTATGGTTTATTCCAAAATTTTAAAATCTTTTATGTATTTTATTATTTTTATAATTATTTTTATCTTATATCTTTAAATATTTTATTATTCTTGAATTTTAAGTTTTTGTTTTTTAAATTTGGAATTTTCATTTTCCAGAGTTTTTTTGAATTTTTTCGTATTTTTTCAATTTTTAAATGTATTTTATTATTTATTAATTAGATTTTTTTATTTAAAAAATTACACATATATGACATGTACTACCGGTCATATATTTGACTTGAAGAACAAGTAAACCCGTTGGAGGTTTTTTGTGATAAAAATATTACTTTGAAGGTTTAAATTGTTAGTCAAAAACCTTCAAGGTTTAAAGTGCTAGAAAGTTCAAGTTTTTTATGCGATTTTCCCATAAAACATTTGTCACGGATGTTTCTTTTACAATTATTATAGATGATGTTTAATTATTTGTCAATTTTTTTGAATTGGCAGATAAATTTTTTGTGTCGTGATTTAGTATATTCAAGCTTTTTAAAGTATAACTAGATTTTTACCCGTGCAACCGCGCGGGTTATTTACTATAATTTTATATATTAATGATCATGTTTAGATTTTTCGAGTATCAGTTTTAGAATTTTCGGTTATTTCGAGTATCGGATTCGGGTTTAGGTTCAAAACTTTTATATTCTTCAGTTATATCGAATTCCGGTTCGGATATAGATTTCAAATATTCGGATTATTATATAGGTTTGTTCGGATACTCGTATGGCTCCAGTTCGAATAATATATGATACCCGAAATATAGTAAAAGAAAACCCGTTGAAGTATTTAAAAAACATCAAATGACTAAACTTAAATTTCTATAGTTTATAAAAATTACTTTTATAAATTTTTATAGGTTTTTCTAAATTTTATCACTTTATGTTTTTTTTTGAATTTTCGTAACAAATTTTATTTAAAAAATAATAATATGCTAATATAATTAATTTTTAAAAATTATGGATTTAATTTAAGTTTGAAAACAAACTATATTTAAATTTGTTTAAAAAAATTATTATTTTAAATTATGTTGGTTCATAATTTTAATAATGATTATGTGAAAAGAATATTGGGATGAACTAATATGTTTGTTGAAATATGTAAAGGAGTAATTAGAGTTATTTTTATTTATTAGACACATTTAATAAAACTTGTAAAACATGCTCAATTTAAAAAATCAAAAATGAAAAAGGTCTATGTACTTCCCTTTTAATAAGGTAGATATGAACAAACTCAAATTTTTATAGTTTATATAAATTATTTTTATATATTTTATAGGTCATTTTAAATTTTGTCACTTTATAATTTTTTTTAATTTTCAAAACAAATTTTATATTGAAAATATTAATATTGCGGTAATTAATTGAATAGGATATTGGAATATTCCAATGTTATTAATATTTAAATATTTTTATATTCATTAGATATATTTAATTATATTTCTAAGAAAAATCTATTTTAAAATATCACACAAGAAAAAGTGTATGTATTCCCTTTTAATAAGGTAGATGTCTTGGTCACATTCACTGAAAAATACATCTCTATTTTTAATAATTCATACTTCCATAAATGAAGAAAATTCTATAATTTTTCAATCAAAATTTTTATTTTTCATTTCTTAGAATGATCAAAATTCCAAAAAAATAGGGATAAATATTAGTTAGAGTAGAGAGAAAAAGTTAATTTAAAATATAAAAAATAAATTCACTTTTCGCAAAATTTTTCTGCAGTTTTACTATCACCTCATTTTTCCTAACATTTGAAACTTAAATAATTTATTTTGTGGTAGTCAATCGTATTTCTCAAAATTTTATCACACATGAACACAATAAAGAACAACGAGATAAGCAATCACTCTATCGTATAAATCACATATAAGTTGGAATTTATTTTGGAGTAAATGTATTTGTGATTTGGTTTGGAACATACATACTACATATTTTACATAAAAAGAACTACTCCCTCCGTTTTTTAAAAAGTGTCATTTTAAGGTTTTAGTTTTGTTTCACAAAAAGTGTCGTTTTATATTTTCGATGCAAATTTAATAAGAAACTTATGAATTTAACCTTACTTTTAAATTGTATTAAATGAAGAGAGAAATTGTTTTAACGTATTAATGAAGGATAGATACAATTTTTGAACAGTTTTTTTAATTTGAGTGAAAAATGTCATTTTGACATTTTTTGCGAAACAGAGAGAGTATATATTAACAACAATAATTTAACTAGCAATAAGGGCAATGCGTATTTGCAATATTTATTGTTGGTGACTTGCTCGTCACAATGTATATATTATATTATACACTTTTGTAACTAATTTAAATTGATGAATCACAAACATAATTGTTTTTAGTTTATTATTTTTGTATCATCTATAATAAATTTAGGAGTCTAAAATATATTCTTGAACTTACTAACCCTTAATTCAAAAAAATGAATTATTTTTTTTTAAAATTATTTGTGCTTTCATCCTACTGAAAGATTAAGAGAATCAAATTATTATACGTCAAAGAGAAATTGGCTAATATTATAATTTGTTTCAATCATTCAGTAACTACTCTCATACTTCATTTGAATATTAAAAGAACAATTAACTTTTTTTTTTAATTACAACCATATGAAGAATTTGGAAATTCAAAGCTTAAGATAATTTTTTCTTTATTTTCTCTAAAAATGTTTACACACAATACATTCTTAAAGTCTCCTCTTTGTTATTTATATTTTTATTAATATTGTGGGTGATCTTTAGAAATTTGTTTTTCTTGTTTTTATCTTCTTCATCCTACCGACTTTGATTATTATTTATGAGCATTTTTCTAAGGGCTTTTTTATTCTTAATGTTAATCTATATAATTATATAAACTAGAGTTTCGATCTGCGCAACCGGGCTGGTTCTTTAATAATTTTATATATTATTAATCATGTTTAGATTTTTCGAGTATCGGGTTTAATAATTTTCGGTTATTTGAGTTTCGGCTTTGGGTTCAGGTTCAAAACTTTTAGAATTTTCAGTTATATCGAATTCTGAGTTCAGTTTAGGTTTAAGATTTTCAAACTTTCAGATTTCCTCGGATACTCGTATGGTTCAGTTCGGATAATATCCAATTCCCAAAATAGCGTGAAACCAAACCCGTTGGAGTATTTTTAAAAACATTAGATGACTAAACTTAAATTTTTATAGTTTATATAAATTATTTATAAATTATTTATTGATTTTTCTAAATTTTATCACTTTATCATTTTTTGAATTTTTGTAACAAATTTTGTTTAGAAAATAATAATGTTGTAATATAATTATTTTAAAAGTTATTGAAAAATTTAAATTGTGTTGGTTTACAATTTTGATAGTAATTAAGTGAAAAGAATATTAGAATATTCTAATATGTTTGTTGGAATATGTAAATGAGTAATTAGAGTTATTTTAATTTATTAGATACATTTAATAAAAAAATTTAAAATATATTCACTTTGAAAAATCACACATGAAAAGGTCTATGTCTTCCATTTTAATAAGATAGATAGATGACACATGAGAACATTGCTTTATAAAAAGACTATATTATATTAAGAATATGTGGTACACATTTATATATGTAAATTTATACATCAAAATAAAAGTCCAATAGCACACAAAAATATTTTTGTTTTTTCTGCTAGTCTCAGTTATTCACACTAATGTGAGATCATTAATATTTACTTCATTTGTATGTTTATTGTATCATTATTGTCAAATTAAAATGTTATGTAATAAATGATAAAACTTAAAATAAAATTAAATGTGATGCGTATATTAAAAATTTATGTGTAAAAATAAATGTTTTGATTGGATTTTTAGATTAAAATTTTGTTGATGTGTCAACTTTTCATAACACTAAAAAGATGATGTGTCAACACATGGAGAGTCTCTTATGTTATTATAGTATTGATTTTGGGGAGAGACTCTTGTGAGAGACCCCTCCAATGCGGATGTTCTTAGTCTCTCCAGTTAAATATTCATTTATACAAGTCGTCTTCACCGCACTGGAGTTCCAATTTATGAAATTTTGGTAATCCAGCGTGTAGAGTTGTTTGGTTATAAAATGACAAGTCGCATTATCCTGCATGGTAAAATTATTGGGGTAAAATCGAGCTTTGTTAGACAGAAAAAAAGATGGGGATTTATTATCCAATTATTGACAAATAAAACAAAAAAAATTCAGTAGAAGTTAAAGTAAATACTAAAATCGATTCCGACAAAGAATAGATCATAAAAAAAGTTGTATGTCTGCCATGTCTGCCGTGACAATATTTCTCCTCGCTGTGCGTTAAAAATTGATATTGCGAAGGCGTTTGATACCGTTCAATGGGGTTTTCTTGTCAATGTTTTACGAGCTATGGAGTTCCCGAACATTTTTATTCGTTGGATTTACACATGTATATCGACTGCCACCTTCTCTGTGCAGGTGAATGGAGACTTAGCCGGTTTCTCTAGTAGTTCCCGAGGGTTGAGACAAGGGTGTGCTTTGTCTCCGTATCTTTTTGTCATTACGATGAACGTGTTATCGGGTTTATTGGACAAAGAGGCGCGAGCTGGTCATCTTGGCTACCATCCTCAGTGTCAGGATTTGAACATTACTCATCTATGTTTTGCCGATGATATTATGATTTTCACGGATGGGAGTGTTTCCTCGGTGGAGGCTGTGGTTGATGTCTTTCATCGATTTGGGCAGATGTGGGACTCAAAATTAATTTGCAGAAGTCGCATATGTACTTGGTCGGTGTGTCTAATGCTATGTGCGCTTTGATTGCTTCTCAGTTCAACATCACGCAGGATTCTCTGCCAGTGAAGTACCTGGGTCTTCCTTTGATGACTAAAAGGATGAGTGCTCTGGACTACGCTCCCTAGTTGGAGAAGATTCAGCTAAAGATGAAATCCTAGTCTGCGCGGCTGCTTTCTTTTGCTGGGCGGCTGCAGTTGCTAAAATCTGTAATCACGAGCATTACTCACTTTTGGAGCGCAGCTTTCCATTTACCTCGACGTTGTTTGCGCGAAATCGACAAAATGTGTAGTGCGTTCTTGTGGTCTGGTCCTGATTTGAATTCCCATAAGGCTAAGGTATCTTGGGAGGAGGTTTGTACTCCTAAGGCGAAAGGTGGGCTCGGGCTTCGGTCTTTGGCTGAAGTAAACACGGTGTTTGGTTTGAAGTTGATTTGGAGATTGTTCTCTTCTTCTTCCTCTCTTTGGGTTAATTGGGTGGCGAAGTATCTGATCCGAGAGGACTCGTTTTGGTCGGCTTCAGACGCTAGAGGCTCTTGGTGCTGGCGAAAGCTGCTCAAACTAAGGCCTGTTGCATTGGATTTCATTCATGCTGAACTCGGTAATGGCTCGCAAGTGTCTTTCTGGAATGATAATTGGCTCTCCTTGGGTCGCTTATTGGATATTGTGGGTTTTCGTGGCTTCCGAGCTCTTGGGATACCTCGGACCGCAACTGTTACTCAAGCGACTTTAACCAACTAGAGGTTCCGCTCCTTAAGAACTGCTCCGTTACAGTTCATTGCTCCGGTTCTTCAAGAGATATCTTTGCCTTTGGATGTAGCTGATGATTGCTTTCTATGGCGTTGGGCTCCAGATAAGTTTAAAAACTCCTTCTCCACTAAGCATACATGGGAGCAGCTTCGTTGTCACCGGCCGCTGGTGCCTTGGGCACCAAGTGTCTGGTTCCATCTCGCCGTCCCCAAGTACGCTTTTATCACTTGGCTTGCGTTTAAAGATCGCTTAGCTACTGGTAATCGGGTCATTCAATGGAGTCAAGGAGCTGTAGGGTCGTGTGTGTATTGCTCTCTCCCGTTAGAGACAAGATCACACTTGTTCTTTCACTGTCCTTTCTCGACTCACATTTGGCGGGTCACAGTGCAAGGTTTGCTTTGTTAAGTTTTCACCGATGATTGGGAGCTGCTTGGTTCTTCCCTGTATCCTACTAGGCCTAACGATCAACATCAACTCCTTACGCGTATGGCTTTTCAATGTACTCTCTACCATGTGTGGGCAGAACGCAATCATCGTAGGCATGGAGGAGATCCACAGCTGACTTCGATTCTTATTTTGCAAATTGACAGAGCGATCCGAGCACATATTTTATCCATTAGAGCTCGCGGTGTGCAGAAGCATGACGGTCTTTTGCAATTGTGGTTTGCTACAAGAGTTTAGGACTTTTTCTTCCTTCTTCACTTCTATACCTCTTTTGATTTAAGCACAATTCTACAAACGGAGCATTTATTGTAAATACGTTTTTTGTTGCAATAAAGTTTTACATTACAACAAAAAAAAAATTATTTATTATACTATTTGATGGGAGATGAGAGACACGAGAGAAGAAGAAGTGATGAACTACTTATTCTATTTATTATTCATTTCTCTCTCTCTTAGTACCACACTTTAGCTTTGTACAAGACTATCCTATTTATAGGACAAAGTAAGTCAGTAAAAGAAAACTTACAAATAAAGTAATTATTATAATACTGTGAATGGATAATTATCAATTTTTATTTCAACACTCCCCCTTAATTATCTATAATAGTTAGAGTATTGCATACTGCCTCGTTAAAAACCTTGTCATGGAAAAACCCGTTGGGATAAAAACCATGACGAGGGAAAAAGAGTACAGTAGTACAATTTCCCCCTGAAAATGATGGATCCTTCTTTACTCATAAATCCCACAGATGACGCATTCCGATTCTTTGCACATGTTTCCTAAACATCATAGTGGAAAGCATTTTGATGAGTAAATCCACCGAGTTTTCACATGAGCGGACATATTGGACATCGACTTCTTGATTTTTCTTGAGCTCTTGAGTGTAGGATAGAAATCTTGGAGGAATGTGCTTTGTCCGGTCGTTTTTTATTTAACCTTCTCTTATCTATCTGAACATGCAACATTGTCTTCGAATAACAAAATCGGCTCTTTGTTGATCTTCATTCCACTAGCATATTGTATATGTTGGATCAGAGATCTGAGCCATACACATTCCCGACATGCCTCATGAAGAGCTATAATTTCTGCATGATTCGAGGAAGTAGCAACCGGAGTCTGTTTTTGAGACCTCCATGAGATTGTTGTTCCACCAATAGTAAAAACTTATCCGGTTTACGATCTAGCTTTATGAGGATCTGACAAGTATCATGCATCTGCAAAACCAACTAAGACATAAAAATAACCCTAAGTCAATAGTTCCTTGGAGATAACGAAAAATGTGTTTTATTCATGTCCAATGTCTACGCGTAGGGGATGAACTATATCTTGCAAGCAAATTCGTAATAAATGCTATATTTGGTCGAGTGCAATTTGCATGATATATTAATCCGCCTATAGCGCTCTTGTAAGGTACTTCAGGACTTAACAATTCTTCGTTATCTTCAGGGGGTCTAAATGGATCATTGTTAACATCAAGCGATCTATTGACCATTGCGGTACTCAAAGAATTCGCTTTATCTATATTAAAGCGTTTCAACACCCTTTTGGTGTAGTTTGATTGATGCACAAATATTCCATCTTTCAGGTGCTCTATCTGGAGCTCAAGACAAAACTTTGTCTTACCAAGATCTTTCATTTCGAACTCCTCTTTCATTTCGAACTCCTCTTTCATATGAGTTCGTGCATCATCAATCTCCTTTTGAGTACCAATTATGTTCAGGTCATCAACATATACAACGATGATCACAAATCCTGATGAGGATTTCTTAATAAAAACGCAAGAGCATATTCCATTGTTTATATATCGCTTCTTAAATAAATACTCGCTTAAGCGATAGGACCACATGCGTCCAGATTGTTTCAATTCATATAGTGATTGTTGTAACTTGACCGAACATATCCCCTTAGACAATGCTTCTTGCATTTCTGAACCTTCAGGGTTCTTTAGTCCCTCAGGGATTTTCATATAAATATCACTATCAAGTGATCCATATAAATATGCAGTCACAACATCCATCAGGTACATTTATAAATTGTTGGATGTTGTTAAAGTCATCAAGTACTTGAATGTGATTGCATCCTTAACCGAGGAATAAGTTTCTTCATAATCAATTTCCGGTCTTTGAGAAAAACCTTGTGCCACAAGTCGGATTTTATATCTTGTGACCTCATTTTTCTCATTTTTTTCCACATAAAGACCCATTTGTATCCAATTGGCATTACATCTTTAAGTGTAATGACAACTGGTCCAAAGACATTTCTTTTATTTAGGGAGATTAATTCAGTTTTCATGGCCATTTTTCATTTCTCCCAGTCATGTCTTTCCTGGCACTTTGATACAGTTTTCGGACTCGGATCCTCAATCTCATTATTAATTTATTCAGATACAAAAAAAGAAAAACATTCCATTAATTTCCTCTATCTCCTCTCTAACCCATAATATCCCAGTATGGGTGTAATTGATAGAGATCTCATGTTTTTTGTATCATTTTCGTCTTATGGACAAATTTCACATGGTTCTTCTGGAACTTTTTCATTTATGTCTTTTGGACATTTTTCTTTGTGTGATTCATCTAAAATACTTTGCGGGCATATTTCCTTATGTAGGTCTTTTGTGCCCTTTTCATTTTGCTCCCCCAATTTCTTTTTCTTTCGGGGAATCTTATCTTTAGACCCAATGGGTCTCCCTCTCTTTAAGTGAACCCTCGGTTCATTCACTTTGTTTCCATCTATATGTTCTTCAGGAACATTGATTCTTGAAAGAACATTTATTGTGGGAACATATGATTTTGTCACCCTTTTTGTATCGGTAAACGCATCTGGTAGCTGATTTGCCATATTTTGCATATGTATAACTTTCTGAACTTCTAGCTCTCGTTTATTAGTTGGGGGATCTAGGTGTACCAAAGATGGCATACACCATGTTATGTCTTTTGGAATTTCTTTGATTCCTCCCCCTAATGTTGGAAATTCATTTTCATAAAAATGTCGACAAAACGAGCCATAAACATATCACCAGTGCATGGTTCAAGTTACCGAATAATGCTTGGTGACGTATACCCCACAAAAATTCTCAATCTCCTTTGTGGCCCCATTTTTGTTCGTTGTGGCGGGGCAATATGAACATATACCGCACATTTGAAAAACACGAAGATGGGATATATCTAGCTCTCAGCCAGACAACAATTGTAGTAGAGAATGTTCATGATATGCACTTGGTCTTAACTGGACCAATGCTACAGTATGCAAAATAACATGCCCCCATACTGAAATTGGGAGTTTTATTTTCAAAATTAGCGGTCTTGCAATTAATTGCAAACGTTTGATCAGAGACTTGACCATGCCATTTTGTGTATGAACATGGCGAATTGGATGTTTAAAATCAATACCTATTGACATACAATAATCATTAAGGCTTTTGTGAAGTGAATTCACCAGCGTTATCGAGCCTTTTTTCTAAGCTTTCTTTCTTATTTACAAAATCCCATCATATATCCTCATATCTTTTATATGAGTTATATCTCCGAAAATGCTTACATAACTCTAAGAATTTGGTACTTCAGGACCAAATACTATTTCTTTAGAAATGCTTAAAGTGTAAACATTATGAAAATCCTGCCTTATGATCTTTTGAAGTAACATCTCTTTTACTAGATATTAAACTTGTGATATCTAAAGACAACTTTGTCTTTCTAAATATCATCCCATATTTTCATTATTATGATAACTCTGTGTGAGTTTTTATCAAATAGGTGTTCCCAAGAACGTAGTTCTGATATCAGTAATCTTTCAAGGATTATAAATATCTTAGAGGTACAATCCAAGTCATTTATATACTGCCAGACATATATACTTGGATTTCTAGTCCAAAAATTTCTTGTTTCTCATACGACCTTTAATATACACTTGATTGCCTCTTTTTATCTTTTGGCTAATACTTTATTTTCTACACTCATCCAAGGAGGTAGAATTATGATCCTCACTTTAAATAATCAAAATGCGCGCTTTTATTTATATTGTCGACAATTTTCTTTCCTCCGGTTCCACTTTCCTTATTGACATGTTTAATCGAGATCTCTTTAACATAGGGCTGGGCAAAAAAACTGAACCCGAAAACCCGAACCGAACCCGTTCCAAAAAATTTGAAACCGAAAAAAATATGTGAAAAAACCTGAACGGGGTTCTCCGCTCAAGTATTCGGGTTTCGGGTTTTACTCGAACCGAACCCAAAACCAGAACTAGTATATGGGTGCCCCGAAATTTTCACACACATACACATACATTCATACGAATATACCCTTATACCCATATACATGCTTTCTTCAATCCGAAAATCCCGAACTCAAATACACAAAATATCAAGAAAACCCAAACCGAACTCAAACCCGAAACCCGTATAACCCGAAAAACCTGAAAAAACCAGAAAACCCCCAAAAAAATATGGAAAAAATGATAAACCCGAAAATTACCCGAATCTGAACACAAAAAACCCGAAAGTACCCGAACCCAAAAACAGATTCGGGTGTACTCGTGTTTTGGATGATTTACAAAACCCGACCCGAACCCGAAGTGAACTGAACCAAACCCAAACTGAATTTTCAAAAAACCCGATTGGATCTTGGAAATTTTTAAAACGGGACCCGAACCCGAACTCAACCCGACCCGAACCCGAACGGGACCCTGAATGCCCAAGCCTACTTTAGCATAATTTTTTATTTGTTGAGGTACCTGAATTATTATTCACCATGTCAACGTTCTTTTCAAGATACAATCTTCCTTTTTTTTAATAACTTGCTCCCTTTTTCGAGAATTTTATATTTGGAACCAAATAGTCTATAACGTTGCTTACGTGTCATAGACTTACTATCAAGAAGATCGTCCTTCTGGGACACATGCTCTTATTGGAGCATTATTTTACTGGAGTGAGAGATTTTTCTTTTTCTTTTTTCTTACCATTGACTTTATTTTTGGCAGTCAATCCACAATATTTTATGAATGAATTATCCTTTTGAATTTCGAGTTCAAATTCTTTTTGTATGAGGACCCACAATTTTTCTGATTATTCATTTCATGATCTCTCACCTGCCAGATTTTTTATCTTCTTTTTCAAATGCTTCTGTCATTTTATTTTCAATATTGAATAGTGATCTTTTTAACTCATGAACCTCATATTCATATATCTTTGTTTAAAGGTCCAAACTATTCAACAATTCTCCCCTCGAGATGATGACATTTGATGTCCATCCATCTCGAATACAATCCCACTTTATGACCAGTGACAAATTTAATTACCCATTCATGGTAAAATATGATGTCTCAAATTCTTTTGATGTGGAATTTTTTTTAATACCCTCTCAAGATAATTTTTCTTAATAACTCTTCTTGAACCGATTTTCTCTTTTGGATCGGTCATAATTGGAGGTATAAAAAAAAAACTTCATCCATTATTTTAATGAGCTTTATCCATAATAACTAATGGTAATCTTTTCTTTAATTTTAAGACATGCATAAATTGAAAAACTTTTGGTTTTCAACATAAATTCTCCATGTCCTTTAATATTTTTTATTTCATCGGGATGACATAACTAATTATTCAATTGCTTTGAGCAATAAGTAAACTTCAGGTTTACTATTATATATGTCACTGCAATCCTTAATCTTTATATATGCATGTCATCATCATGCGCTCTTTTAGAGCCGTTTAGCTCTTATGCTCACTTAGAACGTTTCAACTCTTACGTTCTTTAGAGCGTTTTAGCTCTTCTTAGAGCATCTTCTTTCTTTCTCTCTCTTTTTAGAGTGTATCAACTATTCAGGAGCTGAGCTTTTGTTCTTCAAGAACATTTTTTACCTTTTGAGAGAGTTTTGATTATTCTCCATAACTAATTATTCTCCATGTTACTTATGGGTTAGCTTGTTAGCATAATTTAAATTAAAAGGGTTACAGGCAGTGCATGCCTTTTCGAAACTTGTTAGCATAAACATAATAAAAAGGTGACAGGCGGTGTCTGTCCTTTAACATAAACATAAATTAAAAAGATAACAGGTGATGTCTGTCATTAGGAAAATATATTAAAAATTGAAATTAAGTAAATATAAATTTAAACGTTACCTCGTTTTGGTATAGAGACGTTCGTGCTGATAACGTGTTAAGCATTTAATATATTATATGTGTTTAGGTTTATTTATTATACTATTTGATGGGAGATGAGAGACATGAGAGAAGAAGAAGTGATGAACTACTTATTCTCTTTATTATTCGTGTCTCTCTCTTAGTACCACACTTTAGCTTTGTACAAGACCATCCTATTTATAGGACAAAGTAAGTCGGTAAAAAAACTTACAAATAAAGTATTTATTATAATACTGTGAATGGATAATTATTCATTTTTATTTCAACATGCCAATATTTTTTGTATTCTTAGACTAAATTTCTGAAGTATTTTTTGTTCCTTTCTTACACTGTGAGACACACGTCTTTTTTCAACCATTGTAAGATACAATCATATGTTTTTTTTCATGTATACTTGCTCAAATATTTTGGTCCCCTATACAGATCAGAATTCATATATTTTGGTAAAAAAATGGCTCAAGGAAACTCACTTTATATAATAAGATGTTTTTTATTCATAAAAAGCTTTGTAATGCATTTTCTAAACTTATTTAAACCAATTGTTGATCGATAATAGAGAAGGGTGATCTTAATATGGAACTAAGGTTTGTGATACCCAAATCTGATGAGACATACGATAATTGTTGAAAATGGATTTCAATCTATATTCAAGGTCAAAAAATGGACGCATAGGTCGAAAAATTTCGTTAAATTTAAACTAGCATCGACAATGAGGACATCAAAGTTAGATACTACAAAAGACGATAGATCAAGTACAAGGTAGAAAATGTGTTGTCAAATAGATCTTGAATGTGAGCTTGAACGGTCATTTTTTTTATCTCTCTAACTTCTCTATACAATTTATTTAATCTATAAAAAAATGCTTGATAATCTTCTCGTGGACATCGAATCTTATAGGCGAAAAAGAGCTCCTCAAATACTTTGTATCATTGACGTCATTCTAAGCGCACGTTGATAAGTTTAATGCCCCTTTCGGCTTTAATCGGTGCCCGCAGATTGGGTCATTCGTACTATGCACAACCTTCGAGGCATCCCTCGTACTAGTGATGGCGTCATAGGTGATCAACGCATTATCGAGGTTAAAGGATGTCATTATCGTAATGTCGTTGGTTCATAGCTTGTCGGGACTTTCCTTGTTTCTAAACTCTTGAGGAGTCAGTGTACGTATTTTCTGGATCCTAGTCTTATATACCCACATCGTGACTTCAACTAAAGGAAACTTATCGAACCACGTCTTATTTTAGGTGGGCTTCTTTGAGAAATCATGGGTTTTTTCTTAGTGGGGTTGATGCGATATAAGTATGCAATTTAAAGAGGTGACACCCTCACCTCCAACACCAATGTTAGCATATACACGTGTAAACAAGAATTGCTAACATAATGTAAGGAATATGTATTTATTTTTTATCCATAAGTTATATAAGAGCATCTCCAATGTTATCTCTATTTTTTACTCCAAAATAGAATAATTTTAAAATGAAGTTGAGTTTTGAAAGAATTAATAAGAGTTTAGAATTAGAAGGATTTATTATTGACTTTCATGATTCTAAAATTAAGGTTACATACGTTTATATAGTATAACTTCCTAAACAAGATAGATAAAAATCTTAACAATAAATTTTTACATAATGATAATATCTTCTATTTATTTTTGATTTTCATATTAGTGAGATCTTTGGTACCTTCCCGATCTTCGATATCTCCCAATATCCTCCCGCAATCTCATACGTGTTAACACGGATGAGATTGAATTTCAATATCTTCAAACGTTGACACACATGCTAACATACGTCTTGTTTACGTTCATGTTTATATCTAGTGTCTTCATCTTCATGTTTACATGTGATGGTGTAGTTTATGCACCACATGTTGCAGCAATCTCGTTCCCTGTACCCTGCATTGTGTGTAGCAATAAAGTCATTGATGCAGGTTATGTTAGATACATCAAGTTTGTCGGGTTCGTGGGGTCGGACTCATCATGTTCATCAATTTTCGGGTGGGGTTCATCATGTTTTTCGGGTTCGTCAGGTTCATTGGGTCAAATTCACCAGATTCATCGAGTTTTGCGTCATCTTATTTGTCACTACATATGTCGCTGATACAATATCACATCCAACTGTTTCACTAGAGCTTCACTTAGAGTTGTAAGCTCGTAAACAACACCAATGTCTCCTCTTCACACCAACGTCTTTTTCGAATCACCACCGTCTCTTCTTTACAGGTTTCTTCTTCTATCTCTTTTTTATCGAATTTCTATCTTTTCTTTTTTCATAGTTTTGAAAGTACGAACTCTAACCCATATGATTAGGATCAAATCAAAGCTCTAATATCATAAAAAATTGATGAGAATTTAAAATTGGAAGAACTTATTATTGAGTTTCATGATTCTAAAATTAAAGTTACATACATTTATACATCTTATTATACTAGGTGATGGTTCGTGTCATGCATGGGCGTGGAGGAATTTTAAAATTACACTTCTAAAAACAAAACGTGATATGGTTTTGGGTTGTATATTTTGGAACATGTAAAGCTATTATGTTTAAGTTTAAATACAAAGAAAGCCTGTAAAATGTAACAATTAATTTTCGCATTTGTTCTGGAACACCTCTTTGTAGACGACGTTTTTAGTTGTTCTCTGTGGCTTACCATCTTCATCAGTTATAATAACCTTCAACCCTGAATGTGACCTTACCCTCGAGAGTGCAACATAAAGTTGGCCATGCGTGAAGACTGGATTGGGCAAGTATAAATCCACCTTCTCCAACGATTGACCTTGACTTTTATTTATGGTCATGGCAAACACAATAACTACTGGAAATTGTCTACGTCTCATCCTAAAAGGAAATCTCCCATCAGGAGGAGATACAAACACCTGGGCAGCAGCACCTTTTGTCCAACTTTATCACTGGTAATAATGATAGCTTCGATAACATGAGTCGTTAACTGAGTAATCTGGAGCCTTGTCCCATTGCACAAACCTTCTTTAGGATCAATATTTCTAAGCAACATAATTGGAACATCGATTTTCAAAGTGAGAACATGGTTTGGAAGACCAGATAATTTGATGTTATTGAGGAATTCATCTGAGTAAAGCATGCTATCATTAACGCTTGTATCAGAAGTTTCAATGATATCAGAACTCAAGTAAGTCCTCTCCTCACCTAATAAATGAGAGAAAAAATATTTTGACAATAAACCAAATAGCAAAAAATTCAAAACAAAGAAAAGGAAAAAACCAACCTGTCACTTGGGATAACATATAATGGTTGATGACATCTACATTAATGTTCCTCGGACACAAGATTGCACGGTCTTGAAAATTTTTTGGATCAACGCCTCGATCAAACCCTTGCCCATATACCTCCTTCACAATTGTCTTGATGGGATTGTCACATTCAGTAACTAGTAGATCCTCCAGTATTTCTATATTTGCTTCACTTTCACCATTCACATGCATTTTATCATCCCCAATGTCAAGTATTCAGTAAGAGAATTGACGTAGATCATCGATTGACTCATCAGCAAGACCAGCCTGCAACCGCATATTTTTTGTCAACTTCAAAACTTTGCAAGTACGCCATATATACGATGAATTAAGAGCATCAAGGACGATTTCCAATCAACCACCACCGTATGTAACGGGAAGAATTTATCTGAAATTTCCCGCTGAATGGTTTATCTGCATTCGATCTAATGATGTCATGCATGCTCCGATCCAACGTTTCAAAACAATGCTTACTCATCATCGGAGCTTCATCCCAAATTATGAGTTTACATCTGCGCAGAACCTCTGTCTAGTTTGACTTTGAGTCGAAAGCACACGTCGAAGATTCATTAGGATTAATAGGCAAACCAAACGTTGAGTGAGCATTACGACCTCCAGGCAACAACAGAGAAGCAATGTCGCTCGACGTCGAATTAAGAACAATCAACCCCTTTGATCTAAGAGCAGTTGAGAGGACCGTCCACAAATATGTTTTTCCTGTACCACCAAAACCGTAAACGGAAAAAACACCTCCTTTATTAGCAACAGATGAATCATAGATCTCGTGAAAAACCGATTTTTGTTCACTCGTCAACTTCGGAAGCATTTGCTCATATATAGCCTTTTGCTTATCTTGGTCATATCTTAACTCATCCTTTAGTAAAAGGTTAACACTTTTTCATTTTGAACACCGGTCGGTACAGGCATGCCTGTAATCTCCTTCAAAGAAGTTCCTTTTAAACGAAGGAGAGTGTCTATCTCAACTAAACAATTTTTTTTGTTGATTATCAAACAAACTCAAACCTACACAAAATAGAAACAACAAAACTTCGAGACCATTAATATATATTTCAGAATAATCCAAAAGCAATGACACAACATAAAAACACTCACCATGCATACGTCATATACGTCTTTGTTGGTAGAGAATATCTTCAGCTAAAAAAGTCCATGTTGCATTCCAAACTTCCACAGGTGAAGTCAAGATTTTGGAAGTCAACATGATCACAAAAAGCTTTCTGATATAAAAACCAGATACCCAAAAACTTGCCTCTTTGATAGCTTGGATATACTCTTTATCGTCGTCCAGCAATCCCAACGCGAAACACGCATCTTTAAAAGTCGGATATATTACATCCAACACAGTTCGAATATCCTCAAAACTCGTAGGTCTTT
Source organism: Anastatica hierochuntica (assembly GCA_900406275.1). NCBI lineage: Eukaryota > Viridiplantae > Streptophyta > Magnoliopsida > Brassicales > Brassicaceae > Anastatica > Anastatica hierochuntica. Next base: position 87,433 of record OVAN01000041.1, read on the forward strand.
TAACTTTATTTAGCAGTACTCTCAAATAGTAGACTTCTCCCATTGCTCGCGGCACAAATGTAATACGACCAATCGCAAAACCTCGCTGCCTTGGTTTCCAAACGCGCTCCTTCAAGTGCCACACAAAATGTGACGGAAAATCTGAATAAGTAAGCTCTTTTGCTTGTGCATAGTGCTTGTTGCATTCCATCCACCCCAAAATTTATTATGGTTCACAGAAGGACGTGCCATGACCTCGTCGATGGGATCATCTTCGTTATATATCACTAAATGTTGACCTAGAAGATGGAAAGGAAGCTTTTCTACTGACGTAGTTCTATAATGTGTTTGGAAAGCTAATATTCGCTAACAGGCCTCCATAGCAAAAATATATCTACATTTAGTCAAAAAAAGAAACTTGGCGAGGATCAATTTTTCATAAGCAAGTTAATAGCACCAAAATAAATAAACCAAAAAAGACACACGAAAATTTTGATTACCTGCACGTAATCTATTTTTTGATCTCGTCAACCAAGTTATCATCACTGCTCATAGTAGCTCCTATGCAATATGGATCCTTATTAATATACTTGAATAAGTATTTGATAGACCGCAACTGATTGCACCATTCAACATTGATATGCGCACGATAACGCAAAGTGAGATGTTTATTGCAAGGCACAACATATTTGTTATCACATTTGAAATCCCGTTTTTGAACAAAACGTCCATCACGGTGACATCTATGTATAGGATAACAATCCTCACTAACAATTGTCACGTCACTAAGCGGTTTCAGAAAGAATTTAGTGCAACGACCATCTTTCATACAAACATTCTTGGTATTAGCAACTCTACGCGGTACATGTATTATTAGATCACCAACAACTTCATATAATTCTGGCTCGAGCACAAAATCTGGAATCTCTGCACTGATAAGCTTGTCTATCTGTTTGCCATGAGGTATTTTTGAATCCGGGTGTAGGAAAACGACCAAATGCACGTGAGGCAACCCTCTTTTCTGAAACTCAATTGTGTATAAAGCTAGAGAAAAAATAAACCAACACGTTACGTAGAACAATGATCAGAAATGTAATATAAAAACGGAGAATTGAATAATCACCTGAAGAAACTCGTCCGAGAACATGCTTTTTGGTGATATCATCCATGAGGTTATCCAGCTTCATTTTAAAAACGCGACATCAAATATCCGGCCTATCTTCAATCTTGAGATTATGCTTCTGAACATACCTTGTGATCTCTGACCATTTTGGATTACACGTGATTGTAATGAAAAGGTCTGGATAACCAAAATACTTGCACGTAGCCATGGCATCTAGATAATGTTGCATCATAAACTTTGGGCCGCCAGTAAACGAAGATGGTATAATTATACGCCTGCCCCTAACTGATATATCCGTCCCACCACTCTCAGCCGCATGGACAATGTTACTGTACTTATCCGACCGTAGATTAGTTTAATTAAACCATATGTAACGCAAACGATTGCTTTCAATCATTGTATAAACATCCACAAGGAACTGCTGGAATAATCTTCCAGACATGATCAAAGTTGTAGCTTCATCAAGTCTATGCTGTATCCGGAACGCAAAAAGCTCTCTCATTGTGATGGTTGTTCTTTTTCGACCCGCGACGTCGATGAAACCAATATCTATACCCAACCTAAACTCATCCTCACCAAAAGGGAAAAAGAAGTGGATACTGTAACGCTAAGTAAGTTGGATGTAACTCATTGATCCTATGTAATCCACCCGACCTACTTTGAATAATTATGTCACGTGAATCAGCCGTTGAATCAAAATCGCCTGGAATCAAGCCCGCTACCTCATCACTAGACGGGAGATTGTGCACCCTACCATATGAAGTTCTCGTTGCACCAAGCTTTAAACACAAAGAAGTTGCATTCTGTTCAGTGCCTAAAATTTCCCTCGCAGACCTAAAAGCTTTAACGTATCGGCTATGTTTGTCGAGCATTCTTTTGAGTAACTCCACTATCTCCGCATCTACGTTTTCGCCACCTTTGTTCCTCCTAACAACAAAATTAACATAATAAGTAGAACAAACCCAACTAACACGGGATAACAACCCTCAAACAAGACAAAGAACATCCATTACCCGTATGCGTTGAGACGATTTTGGATCTCGTTTCTCGTATCATTAATGTACAACTGTAAAAAGAAGGCATTGATCCAGGAGAAGGAAAAAGATCTCCAATCCTATGATAATTCTCTCCAGAGAGCTGGAACACATAAGGACCTTTTCCATTGTTAACCGAATGATCAACAACGCCACCCAAGGAAGTAAAAGAGAAGAGCATATTATATGCTCTAATATATTCACGGAAATGCTTGCTTCGAAAATCGCCATTATAAAGTAACGCTGATAAAGTGTTGGGAGGTTTTTGCATCAATGGTAATTTAACTTTCCCTCTATGACAACATGTGGTGAAAACAGGCGTTATTGTGACACGCCTTCTATCAATACATTCTCCAAACCACATATATGCCCCACAAGTAGAACAAATATACGTTGGATCTCCATCATCGTAGTATCCTATAAAAAATGAATTTAAATCTATTAAATAAATGGTAACAAATACAATATACCGAAACACAAATTGAAAGTTTGACCTTTCATTGATGAACCTATTGGGTTAGAAGGAATGCAACTGACTGGGGCATATCCTACAACATCATGGTCAAACTCACAATCAGAGCCACTATCGAAGTCAAAATCAATAGCAACAAAACACACAAAATCATCTTCGTAAGGAGCCTTTTCAAGCAAGACTGCGAGAATAAAAAAAACAGACAGTGTTATTGATATTTGTTAGGTAGGCGAAGATATTGGCTAAGAAATCTCCGTAGACTATACCTCCATCCGGAGTATCTCTTAATCTTTTATGTGCTCTCATAATACTGATTTGTTTCTTCCGTGCTACTTGAGGCCCACAAAAACATGAGATTCGTGACTGGTAGTCTTGATACGCGGGCATCCTAGGGGTTAAGATACCTTTCTCAATTTTCTTGCTTCTAACAACGTGTAACCGTCGCTCTCTAGCAAGCCAAATGCTATTTAAACGCTCGGGTGGGATAAAAGCAGAGGTTAAAGTGGGCATGATCAGAGGAGTTTAATTGCTCGTAGCTATTTAAAAAAAAAACAGAGCCAAAGAAAAACAGAGAAGAATTCATTACAAATAGTTCCGAAAATACTAAACAAACAATTTTATAAAATCGACTCTAATTGTTAAAATACCTCGAACACCACGCTAAAGTGGTGTCTTTTTTGATGTAGATTTTTGACCCATCTATAAAAGAAGAGGACTAACTCAAGACAAAAACGTTTTGAACTCAAAAGAGAGAAGTATAATTGGAGAAAGACTGGGGAGGTGCCATCATATAGAAATATACAGAGAAAAAAATATATGATATGCTATAAAATAATAAAGCGATGAACTTTACAAATTATAAGCTGAAATTAGGAATTATCCTTATAAAATATAATGGAAAGTAATAATTGTCATTTTCTTAAAATTATTAAATTCAAATATGAACACACAACAAACAAAAGAAAGTATGTTTTCATATAAACCGAGGAAGAGATAAAAGGAAAGAAATTACGTTGCATATCACTAACATGCACAACAAAAACCCTATGCACATTACCAACATGCAAATTCCTTGCATAGCAAACAATAACGTAACATAATTATTTATATTAAATAACATTCATTATATTGAACCCAAATTTTGCTAAGATATATATATGTATTTTATGTATTTAAAAAGAAACTTAAAAAATAAAAAATATATCGAGGACAAAGAATATAAACAAAACGAAGAAATAAACACAACTTAAATTAACTCAATTTAAATAAGCGTAATTTAAATTAAACTCTTGACAGAGAGTAACATGACAAAGACAAAATCCAATTAAGAAATATCAAAGACAAAGCTAAATTCTAAAAAAAAATAATAAAGCAAAACCAAAAACATAAAATTCAGTCATTTCTTCGATTGATCTTCAAGCTTGATCTTCTTTTCCAGTGAAGGTTGTTCATCACCGTGTAGGAATAAACCCTAGAAAAAGAACAAATAAATCAAAGTATCAAAAAGAGAGAACAACATACGAAAGAAGATATGTATAAGACAACTCACCAAAGGACGCAGTTCGAACTCCGACATCAAGTCAGGTTTGTCTGAAAACAAATTCACCCTATAAATTGCATTTTGCTTCTTAATGTTATCTGCCTGAATCAAAACCCTAAAGAGCATCCTTTTGCCCATCAAACCTCGCATGGCTGTCGGAAGGACGTTCGGCTCCTCATCAGCCACATCCTCAGCCAATTCAAAAAACCGAACGGCCATCCAACAACTTAACAGTTATACCATCGAAGAAGATCAACCTGATTGGCTCAACTCCACCGCCAGAAACATCTAATACTAATCGATACCTTAAAAGAAGAAAAGAGAAGAAAAATATATGAGTTCACAAGCAATAACGCAAATAATAAAATAATAAGTTAGATATATATATCTGGCACTAACTTCACTAACATCACCGCATTTCTTACAATCGAACAATGGCTCACCATTAGCACTGGTCGCCTCAGCATATGGACAGACAGTAGCCTCACACGTTGTACAAACGATATAGTACCAATTAGTATCCCTTGAGACACGTTCGATTGTACCAAGCAAGACAGAACGCTCCTCCTATACGAGCAAAATTAAGCCAAATGCATTGGTAAGGACCATATAGAAACCAAAAAAAAACCAAAAACATACAAGAATATAATCTCATACCGATACGCAAGTAACAATCTCCCAAACTTCCCTTTTGACATTTGCCTTAAGAAACTCGCGATTATAATCAACCTTAGAGCCAAAACTAATATCTCTTTGGACAACAATATCTCCTTCAGGCAATCTAACAAAGAAAAAACATTAATGCAAGTAAACCAAAAGAAAGTAAGCAAAACACTAACGAAAGGATAAATACTTAGACCGAAACAAAGCTACTTCCGGAAACTTTGGATCCAGCAAGAGTAGTGAAGAGTCGAATGCATTGGAGATACTGATTGTTTCTGCACAATACAAATTGTTTAAAAAAAAGAAACAATTACATTATCATGTCCATTTATTATTAGAGTGAAAACCTCTGTATTCCTTGAAGAGAGCCAGTCGAAGAACACACACAACCTTATCGTTGAGATGTTGGTTATGATACACAACTATCGAGGTAGCATAATCACCCCCATAGGATACAAATCAATTGCAAGTTGGTAGATTATGAAACAATAAAAATTGATCAAAATCAAAAAGACACAAAAACATACTGGTAAATTGAGTTAGTGAATAATATCATATATGACTTATAACTCATCGCAAAGAATAACATCAACCTTCTGAGTATCGGTTCCTCTCGCATTAACATCAATCAACGGACCAACACTAACAATGTGACCAATAACATCTGCACACGAAAAAACAATACAAATTTAAAACACGGTTTTGATGTGATTATGTCAGCAAGAAGAAACACAAAGCCAAGAAATATACCAAAAAGAACAAAAGTGGTTTTCTTTTCGAAGAGAATATCAGCAAATTTAGCATAATCATTATACAAAACAGTCGATGGAACGTTCCGAACCACAGTAACCTCTGTCCTTCGATTAAAAAGAATTTTAAAAGGCAGTGAGTTTGTTTTGTAACCACCATAATATTTGGTAACCCTGAAATTATAGAGACATCTCCACTCGCCTTTCGAAAGCAGATTCGTAAACATAGGCACATCATCACCCTCAACGGTGGCATGCACACGTGAGCCCTATTTTAAACAAAACAAAAACGGAGCAGAAAAATTTTGTACATTAAAAAGATGAAAAACACATATCAAAAACAGAAAAATTCAATTAAGATAACGTTTTAAATAGAAGTAACCTGACGGTCCACAAGAACACACTCAAGATAATCGAAACCTTTGTTTGATCTTCTCCACTCCCTGACGATGTTGAGCTCAACCTTGCACTTATTCATATTCAAGTATATATCTTTAACCATGACCAAAGGGGGAAGAACGTGACGTCTAAAAGCCATTGTTATAAAGCTTGCGTATAGGGTTTCTTTTGAAGAGAAGTTTCAAGAGAATAAAGTTTATCATAAGATGAAAGGGACAAATATATTTATAGGAGCCAAGATATAAAAATAACAATAATATCACAAGATAATAATATAAAAAGTTAAGTTTTAATCGTCGTATTTATCCCAAATAAGACAGTAAGTAAAAGAGAAATAATCCTTTTTTAAGGTTAGGATCGAGGATACTAATTGGTATTCACCTCTTTAAATATTTTCACATATAAAAGGAAAATAGATAATTTACTTTTGTATGAAGAAAGAGATAATGACCGTTTTAAGCAATTATTCCTCATTATCATCGAGAGAATTTTTTTTTCGTTTTAAACAATGATCCTAACATAACCGGAGCATGCTCTACCTTATTTAAAATTTATTTAACATTAACATAACACTGAATATTCATTCTTGGAGATAATTAAAGAAGAATTTTAAACAAAATAAAACCAAACTTATAGAATAAATTTTGTATCATATATATTTAAGCAATATACAAGCAATTATTTAAGCAATTTATACTTATGATATTGAAGCAATATATAACGAATATTTAAACAATTATTTATTTAATTTTTGGTATAATATGAGGTCTAAAATAGTTTGGAATAAGCATTTTCAAAGGAAGAATAGTAATAAAAAAACAAAATAGAAAGAAAATATGTATGTAAACTCCAAACCAAAAGGTCACTATCCATCAAGAACATCAGGTAACAAACATTTGCTCTTTAGCTCATCAGCTTCAGGAAGACATGGATTAACCATTACATCCGTGCAACTGCAATATATAGTAGCTGTCAAGAAACTTCCAATAATCATCAGTCGTGCGAACCTAATAACGCAAACAACGTCCTCTTCCTCAGAATTTTTTATCGAATCGAGAAAGTCATACGAATATTCTCTAGGCAAGCGACACGGAAGAACACTGCAAAAATAATTTAGCCAGTAAAGGAGAAGATAAACAGAAAACAAAATATGCTACGCAAAGAATAACATGTACCCATTATTCTGTAGATCGAAAGACACATCTAGAGAAGGTCGGCCTAAAGGAGACAACTTCCTCGAACAGAAATTTCCAACGTTTGCAACCTCATCTATTAGATCTGCAAAACGTTAGTAGTTATAACAAAACAGGGAAAAAAACAAAGTGTATATAGTAAAAAGGAAAATTACCAACATAATAAGAAAGATCAACAATGCCATTATTTATATCGGCAATATTATGAAAACCCCTAAAAATATTTCGAAAGGCAGAAGGAGTTGTTTGCCAGTAAGTGGTTGGAGACCAAAAAATGCAATAAGGATTCTTAATTGGACTGAATTTACGACGTGGTTGGTGATCAACTACAAACTCTGAAAGAATGAGCCAGACACCCTCACTCAAGAAAGAGGATGTAAACTCCGGCAAATCTTCACCCACAGTAGCACAAATAAAAGTACCCTAGTATTTCAAAAGAGCCAAACAAAATAGCATCAAATATATATATATGGTAAGCTAAACACAAAACCTTATAAATCACAAATATCTACCTTCTCATCCACAAGAATAAGCTCCAAACTCTGCCCTTGGTACCATGAACGTATATATCTTCTCAATACCCTAACCCTTATCTTCCAGGGACGCAAGGCATCAACTTCATCGCATGCGGGTGCATATGGAGGTTCCTTTCTCATGTGCTCAACTCGACTTTGAATATGATATCTTCCTAGGTAAACCTACAAACCAAACCAACACAAATAAATATCGAAGGTGCCGCTCCATGCACACCAAAACATTGACAAAACTAACACAATAAAAAAAGGAAAGAATAACCTAAAAAGGAAAATCAACCAGAGAAGAATAGCATATAAACAAAACCCCATATAAATGGAAGAAGAAAATAAATTTACCATGTTAATTCGAAACTATCTGCTCGCGAATTATGAAAAGATGTGTTTTTAAACGAACAAACTAAGGTTTTATATTTATAGTTTTCTACATAATTAGTTCACACTCACAATTAGGTCAATGAGATGAGATAATACTAATATATTTAAATAATGGGCCTTTCATAAGAATAAACTAATAATTTTGGATAAGAAGGAAGAGTCGATTTTCTAAAAGGCTAAATATTTTCACAATATTTATCCAAGAAGCGTAGTAATTATCCAATGCATTCCCTAAACACGAATGCATTAGATTTAGACAACATAAAAATATCTAGAGCGTGGTGCATAGTCAAGGAGTTTGTATTTTAAAGCTTTGCTTTTACAACACATATCATGTTTACGAATGATGTGTTTTAATGTTTGTATTTGAAAGTTTTGCTATTTCGGTTTACGAATGATGTGTGTCATGAATTTTTTTTTAAGTATAAAAAAAACACACATCATTAGTAAACGGAAATAGCAAAACCAAAGAAAGTCAAGTGATTAATGCATGACATCCATCTTTGTTTGCTATGTTATATTTAGATAAAATAAAGCAAACCAACTAAACGCAACAAAACAAAACAATAAAATTAAAGCAAAAACCCGAAGATTATCTAAAAAACTAAGAGTTGGCAATAGATGAAAGATATCGAAATCTCTTTGGTGGTCGATAATCAACTTCCTCATCGCTAGAGCCTGAAGTAGAATCAGAGATTGTTTCCGATGTATTAGCTGACAACTCATCATAGTCATCAATATCATCATCTTCCAAAGTAGTATCGCTATCATAATCTACATAACCACGACGATCAAAACAATCAACATCAGGACCATCAGATAGATCGCATGCATTGAACTCAAAGTCTTCATCATCCCTCTCAGTTTGAATATCCTCTTCATCACAATCCAAACCAGTATAGCTCACACGTGTACATTTCCGTCTAGAAAACGTGTTTGCTTCTAAACCAGTGGGTGCAATGGACTGATCCTCAACGTTTTCTTTGTTAACACAAACAACATAATCCAAACCAACATAATCCACGACATCATAAAAGCTCTTACAATTAGATACTGGATGTTTTTTAGCATTCGCAATGGACCGATCATCCTCATCATCACTATCTATGTAGATGTGATTGTGAATGCTCGAACCTCTATCTACATACAAAAAGAGAAGCAAAACATGATACACAAAGATATAAAAAAAATAAACCAATAAAACACCCATAATAAACATACCCTAACATTTAGAAGAATCCAAAACTCTCATAGGAGCCATGAAGAAAATCTAGAAAATTGACAAAAAAAAAAACTTCAAAACGAAGATAAGAAAGACGATTTTTTTTCATAGATAACAATTACCTTAAGATCTAAATAAAAAAGGAGGAAGTTGCCAATATGTTTCAAAGGTATAAGGTTTAATAGTTTATATAGAACATTGATACAGAATAAAAAAATAACTTCACAATATTGGACATCAAAAAAAAGGGAAAAAGCTAAGCCAATAAACAAAATAGGAGAATATTATTTAGCTATAGAATTCACAAAAAATCACTATATATGAACTCTGATTATATATTATAATATATTAGAATAATAGATAAACTAAGCATTGAAAATATGATAATTCGATAAAAATATGCATTTAAGCAACAAAAACAACTAATAACGAAATAAAATTTAGCATAACTCGCATAATTACGTAAAGAGATAAACTAAAGAAAATTATACAAATATTTAGAAAATAGATGCCAAAAGAAAGAACTTAACATATTTTAGACTTTAAAAATGGAAAAGAGATAAATACAACACACAAAAAGAAGAATATTAGTAATATATTTACCAATTATTGACCACATATGAACTCTAAATATATTTCAAATTAATTTATAGCTTTGATATTCTAAGCATTGAAATAAGGATAAATCCGAGACAATTTTTCCAAAAACATATATTAAAAAATTAGTATAAGTCGTTTGATTATGGAAAGAGATAAACACTTGAACCTATTTCGGCGATAAAAATGGAAAAGAGATAAACTCAATAAGTAAAAAAGAGAATATTAGTATGACATTTACCAATTATTGACTATATTAAACCCTAAATATAGATTCCAAATATATTGAATCATTGACACAATAAGCATTGAAATACGAATAAATCCAAAACCACTAAAATTACTTCTTCTTTTAAATCAATTCTCATAAGACGAAAATCTTAAAAGTACATGCCCAAAGAAATACAACGAACAAAAATGTAATTATAGTTTTTATAAAATGAAAGGGAAAAAAATATTCTTCGTAGATAATATACCAAACTTGTTTAAAACAAAAACTACAATTTGCATACAATATATTTTGGCCAGACCTTAAAACACCTAAAATACTAAACAACAATCACAAGCCAAAACCAAAATACAACCTTTTATTTGACAACTAACCAAGACACATACTTTAAATTAATGACTAAACCAAAACCAAGTGGTTAAACCATTGAGTAGACAATACAAAGCATAAAGAGACTAAACATGATTTGGTAGACAATAAGAATATAAACATATAAGCCGATTAAAGTAAGTTATTATATACAAACCATGTTTGAGATTAAGGTTGGTGGTATAACAAAACAACCACCAAAAAGGTTCAAAATAGTAACAACCTCTTAGACTTATAGTTTAAAAACTTAAAGAGCAATAACTAAGACCTATTAATCACCATCTTCACCATCCGAAGATTCACTACCACTTTCTTCACTGCCTGATTCATCACTGCCTGATTCATCACTGGACGATGAAACACGACGCCTCTTCCTTATTGGTCGAAAGCTTGAACCACAATCACTTGAAGATGATTCTTCACTCGAGAACTCAGTCGTGCGACTATCAAACTTGAGATTATCCCAACTACCATCATCATCACAATCTTCTTCTTCATCTTCACACTCATAAGGCACATAAAAATCCATCACATCTTTTGGAGAATCACTCATCTAGTCAGCCTCTTCATCATTGTCCCGTTCAGAATTTGAACTTGAGCTATCACTATCTCCACCATCATCCCCACCAGGCATAAACAACCCCCACTCAGACTCCGAATCAGAAGTCAAACTCACGACGACCTCCTAATCCATCAGAATTCACACCCGAGCCTTTATCAGAGCTCTCCTAAGAACCATCACTCGATGAACTCGATGATGTATTAGCACCAGCATCGTCAACAACTAAAACAAAACAAAGAAAACACACAAATGAACCAACACCAACACAAAAACACGTAATAGAATCTAAGTTCCAATTAAACGTGAGACCAAACAAAGATAAGAAAATCAAAACAAAGCCATTCTCTACAATTGACCCGATAAATTAGAATCTTCCAAAACCAAATAAGCATATGTTGCTAAGAAAACAAACGACAAAAAAAAATTTCAAAAGAAAAGTCCACAACTTTCAAAAACAAAACTATCTAGTACATGCACCTGAAGGAAAGCAAAAAAAAAATCTAGAACACTAACCCGTGTAAGAGAATAGATTCGAAATCAGCATTAGTCCAGAGAAGAAGCATCCACATATCACAAAACCTACACAAAGACACGATCAAGTTCAAAAACCAATAACAGACACGATCAAGTTCAAAAACCAAAAACAGAGTTTTATTTGTTTTTAAATGAAAAAATGAAATAGGAAGAGGAAGAATACCGACACCTCGTTCTTTCGATGTGCTCGCCGTGAAGAGAAGAGACAGAGGCGACGACATTGACACTGTTCAAGGATAAGGTTTCGTCGGGAAGAGAAGTGAGACAGAAGTTGGAAACTAAGAAGACCCGCGAGACAAAGGATAACGTCAAGTGATGTTTCTCGTCTGGGTCTCAACTAATGGGCCTAAAAATTTCGTTAAGTCTAGGCCCATAATAACAAACATGCCCAAAATTTTAGATAATCAAAGATTAGCCCATAACAAAAATATCTCGATAATTTGGACAATGACTAGGCCAAAACACATTTGCCTACATGTTGGAAATAAAACAACTTACCAAGTAATATTGGCTTAGAGATGCAATTTAAAAGTTAGACCAAGATATATTCAAAAACATAAATTAAGAAAAACAAAAAACCAAAAAAAAGAAGATTTGTATTAGAGGAAATTGATGATTATCTCTCTATTTTTTACAAAAAGGGTTTGTATTAGAGGAAAACAAATATCCAAAAACGTCAAACAAAAGACCAAGATATATTCAAAAACATATATTAAGAAAAATACAGAAAAAGGATTTGTAATTGAAGAAATTGATGATTATCTCTTTATTTTTGCAAACAAAAAAAGCTTTGTATTAGAGGAAAACACATATCCAAAAAATGCCAAACAAAAGAAACACAAAAAGACCATAATTTGCAAACAAATATCTAGTAATAACTAACGATAATAACTTAAAGAAATATTATAAACACAAAAAGAAAGTGCCTTTTTCTTTCTATGGTTATTTATAAAACACTTTCTTTAGTTTTTTGTTCAAAATATTATTATTCATTCCCATCAAAAAGGAGATCATTATTTTACGATCTAATTGACAATATGCAATGCATAAGAATTCACTATATTTTTCAATAACTCACAATATTCCACTAAAGTATTGTGTGGGTATACACAAACCGATATACACGACGTAAAAACTTCAATAATTGCTCACTCTCATCAAAAAGAGAACATTGTCTTTATGATCTAATTTACAATATAACATACATATTAATTCACAATATTTCTCAATAAGTCAAAATAATCGACAAAAATATTAAGTGTGTATAGAGGAGCGATATACACAACACAAAAAGATATATAATTCGCAAGAGATTGAGATGAAACAATAATTTTATAAGCTCAAAGATATATAATTCGTAAGAGATTGAGATGAAATAATAATTTTATAAGCTCAAAAGGCTGAGATAATAACACAATACACGAACAATAAAATCAAAAAAATCAAAAAAAGAAAATAAAACACGACTACATTGAGAGTTTGGTCTATGAGAAAACAACTAAAGAGAGACGATCAGATAAATCCTCTAAGAAAATCATGATGAATTGTCTGTGGAAACACTACCACCAACAATTCTCGGATCAACAGGATCATCAAGCCGAGGAAGTGACTCGCATGAAGAAACATCTCCACCAACATCTTGTGAATCATTTGAATCATAATCCACACAATGAAAAGCCAAACGAACCGATCCTACAAAAAAAAAGACTCACGTTAAAGCCAAAAAAATACGACGAAAAAACAGAAGGCAAAAACATCAAACTACCAATTTGCATTGAGATAGTCAAACAAATCCGAAATATAGTTCCATCCTCATCGGATGAATACAACTAGACAAACCGAGGAAGATGATTCTCGCGTAAAAACGTGTCGATCGAAGCTAAAAAATCACAAATTAGACCAGAACAACAAAACTCAATAAAAAAAGATTTAGAAAGAAAATAAAATCAACAAAACCTCTCATAACCGGTGACGTTTCTAGATGATAACGCTACGCAGTTGACCGAGGACGTGCAAACCACAACTTAATAGTTGGATCCCAAAAAAACTCAACAGAAACATGGTAGTGAAGTCGATCCAAGACGTTGAACTTATACTTCTCGTTCAAGAGATCAAAAACGGACATGATGATAACAAGCTAACCAAAAAAACTAAAAAGAATAAAAAAAATTAAACAAAAGAAAAGTTACACGTTAGAAACACAAACATACACATATAATGCATGCAAAAATATAACAAAAGTAAAAAAAAACATGTAAAAGACATCAACAAACAAATAAATAGAACATTAGAAAACTTGAACGAACACGAAGATCCACAATATAGTATTAGAGTTAGAAAAAGACCTTTTTTGCGATGGATGAGAATGAAACAATAGAGAATACGTATACATAAAAACAAAATTAGGGTTTTAGTATATAAATTAAGCCACGAGAACCAACTTTAAAAAGCGACCACCTATAGAATGAAGACACGTGTTTTGCTAATAAATTTAATTAAAAAAATAATCGACGAATAAGTAAATGACACGCGAAATAACTTAAGCAAGAAAATATTTTTGGCAAATGAGGAGCCGCCAAGTGAAGCCACATAAGCACCGAAAGGTCACAAAAAATTATGGATCGCCGAGAAGCTGTCACGTAAGCTTTTTCGAGCTCTCAGCTTCTGTGAGGTCGCCACGTCAGAAACTGACTTCTTCTATGATACTTATATAGATAAAGGTAAACGCATTCGATGTGAGTTTGACACATCTTCAAATTATAACTCATGAGATTTCAACACGTGTCACTAATCGATTGAATTATTGACATGTGTCGAAGTATTTAAAATTTCCAATTTCGTGTAAGTAAATTTTCTATTTTACATAAATAAGTAAATTTTCTATTTCCACTAAACATTGAAAGTTGAATATTACATATTTTCTTTCTATTAAAACATTCAATATTAACTTTTACATATGCAAACATGATAAATTATAATATTTAATTAAAAGCGTTGTTTCACATGATATTAAAAATCTTAGATTAATTTCGATGATATTGATTGTAGTTCATAATTTTTTAATAACTAACAATTGTTTTAATATATATTTTAAATATATGGGTTATAGTTACGTGGATTTCATCTTTAGAACCTGAAATTTTAATGATATTTTTATATTTAATTTCCCGTGTATCACACGGGACCTTATCTAGTTGAATTACTTTTTAAACTAGATAGATATAAACCTTAACAATAATACTTTACATAACGATACTATTTTCCATTTATTCTTGATTTCCATTTTGATATCTTGGGTATCTCCTCCATCATCGATATGTCCTAATAGTTATTTTCCAATAACTTCATGTCTAAGTCAAAAATTGTGTACGTAAAAACTTTTTAAAAAAACTCTAGCCGCACTCTCCGAGGCCCGGAAATCAAGGAAATTCCAGAGACATTTTCTTGACGTCGGCGGTGACGTAAGCCGTCGGCGTCACCGCTATTCTTCTACTTATGTCGATCTCAATTCTTTCTCTGTTTTTTAGGAGATTTAATGTTCAGATCTCCTTTCTCTTTGTCGTTCCGATCTCAGAAGGGCTTTGCAGTCACTGACGGTTCCGGACCTTGCCACCATCGACCATACCCTTTGTTTCTCTCAGCTCTTGGCCTCTCCTTTTCACTCTCAGTCAATCTCTCAACTGGGATTGGCGAACTCTCGAGACATTTTTCTCTGGCAATGTCTCTCTGGCAAGAGGTACTCATAAGAGTCGGCGATGGCTCTTCATCTGCTTGGTGTTTGGTGACCAGATCTGACAGATTCATGAAGAACTTTAAGTTGCGGCTTTTCACGAGATTTTCAGCCGGAAATCTCCAAATCCGGCGAGCTTGGGTCATATGTGAGGGCGTAGATCCCTGTCAATCCTTCGCCATTGATGTATCGATGTCTTTGCTAACTGTTGTTAGTTTTATTACGGGAGAGCCCGACTTTGGTTTCTCATTCCAGCGGTCCGACTTGTCGCAGCCAAGACCTTCATTTATTAGGAATTCCTAAACTCTTATTACAACTCTTTTAGATTTGTGCTCTACATACAAGAAAACCTTCAGTTTTGGGTAGAATTTTTTTGTCGTGACACCGGAGAGAAGAAAGACTGTTCTTATCGACGGAATTGACTCTTTCTTTGGCCTCTCATATCCGGTACGAGCACTTCCTACTTTGGTTGATACATCCGACTCATCTGAGTTGTGGGAATCTTTGGAATGCTATGGAGAATCGACTTTGGCTCTCGGACATCCAGCATCCTCACTCTTCTTAAGCTTCAAAGGTCTCAGCCCCGAAGAGTTATTATTGCAGTAAGTCACATTCACTTGCCTCTTTCGGATCTTAGAATCTTCAGCTTCGCTGTAGCTTGTGGTTGTTTTGGTGGCATCCATCCCTCAAACGGGATATACAAATCCTTGGATCTTATAATCGGTAACTCCTCTCTCATTGCTCGCATGACAAACTTAAACGATATGTTGCTCAACTTTAGTTTCGGCAAAAAAACTCTGGCTTCAGTACGGTTATGTTGGTGGTCGTAGCTTCTGCTCAACCTCAGACGGCGCCTCTTCATCAAGTCCCGTCGATCGCTTATTCTCAGTCGCCGGTGGGGAGCCGCCTCTGTCATCTCCAAAGCGGATAAGAATGGTGGCCTTGATCTTTAAAGGCTCATCAAGGGAGAAGTTTTATTTAGGCCTTGTGTGGCCCAATTGTCCTGTTGATGCAATATTGGACCGAAACACATTTAATCCAAGCTTTATTCATCATCAGCTTTTAGTCCCTTCTTGTATAAAGGTTTCTTTTGTAGACCCAAAAGGTCGTAGTTGTCTTACGGATACATATGTGAATCTGTTGATTTTCGCCATCAGAATCAATTTAAGGGTATTTAGCAAAAATCTCAAAGACCATAGTTGTCATATTATCTCTAGCCATATATGCCATTACCTCTTTGGTACTTTTCACGATGCATTTATCTGCCAAACCGATAAACGGTTTTTGAAAGATCATAGATGCCATGCTCTACTCAAGTATGTTAACGGGATAATAATTTTCAGGTTTGAGAGTACCTCTACTGGTTATGAGGAGCTTCTCTTCGTTAAATATGGGGTAGTTTATATGTCCTTTAGAACAGAGGGTATTTCCAAGACAAGATCTTCAAAGCTATTAATATCTACTATTCCGACCAGTTTCTTCGGAAAGAAAAATGTCGAGATACTCTTCCATTCTTCTATTCAAAACTCTGAAACTTTTAAGATAAAAAATAGAAGGATGTTCTATCTCCAAACTCTCATCTTTCTAAAACTATTTTCCTCATCCTTGATATCGTTTCACGCTGGACCTTCTACTGGAATCTTCATAAGTTTGCACACATATTGATATTCATGGTTTTCGGGTCGCAAAAGTTCTCTCTCGTCTTGTTCGTGACCACCCTTTTCAGGGACCTAATGCTTTGACATTTATGGCGCAAGTATGGAGTTTCAAAACCACAGAGACCCTCGTGTTTCAATCGTGGCATTGGTGTTCTTATCGGTTGGCAAAGAGCTTTTGACTATTTTTTTACAGTATTGCAGGAGTATTTGACTAGTTATCTTTATCTTTCATGATTGATGTATCTTTTATTTTCCGTGTTTATTGGCTTATTAGTAAGTCAATAGCACGCTATGTATTTCTCACCCTTGTAAGATCTGCGGATCTCTTTGGATGCTCTCTAGAGGAGATTTTTGTACCGCTTTCTTAATGAAAAGGGTTTCGGTGAAAAAAAAAGCTCAAAAACGGTGTACCTCCAAAACAATTACTCAAATACTAAGTCGTTGATAAAATTACAAATAAAATAATTTTATTTTTTACTTTATTTTGAAGGTAAAAATAGAGTAAAATCAAAGAAAAGTGGAAAACAAACCTAATTTTATTTTGGATTTATTCTATTTGAGAATAAAAATGAAGTTAGTTTGGAGATACCTTAAGCATTTGATCTTATATATTAAGTATGAAATCAATTTGCACCAGATTAAAAGTTGGACTGGTTGGTTACTATGTTACCCTTAATGAACTATTTGATTAATAAAAAAATTATTCATAAATTTATTTGTTTTTTTAAAACAAAAACGAAAATAATAAATAAAAACGAAATTAATAAATAAAATATTCAAAAATTATTTATCTTAAAAAAGCATAGTTATCGTTAATGAGTTATTTAATATATTTGATTTTTACTCAAAAAATAATATATATATATATAAGTTTAAATATGATATAAGATAAATATTTCTTAAAACAAAATAAATTAAAAAATAAATATTATAGTTTGTAACGGGGTCAAAGGTCAACATCTGTAAAATATTCAATCTTACGCAAGATATGTTAAATGGAGTAATATAGTAGTTATGATTATATTTTTTGCGGGATCAAATTTTAAAATCTATAAAATATTTATATCTTATACATGATATGCCAAATAAAATGTGCACTACTTTATTTTAAAATTCATATAATAATTTGTATTATCTAAATAAAAAATTACATGATTAAAATTTTAAAAGTCAAAACTTTTGAGATATTATTTTTTTTAAACATCTAATTATATTGAAATAGATTGAAACCAAAGAGAGTTTAAGTTTAAACATCAAAACAAAGGAAAACAAACCATGCAACCTCACTTTGGTCCAATATCATATCAATCGGAAATTTTGAAAGTCAAAAATTTTTACATATCAAATTTAAAATTTACAAAATTTTAATGCCAACAAGTAAGAAAATAAAAATATGCCGAATAATTTAATTATAGCTTATTTGTAGACTGAATTTTAATTGCACCCGAACAGTGGCGGAATAAATCCAGTATATAAAAACAAAACTGTATTTTTTTTGTTGGAATGTAAAACTTTATTTCCACCAAAAAAGAACTTAATTACAAAATGTTTCTAAAAATATCGAAAGAAGTTAAAAGTATGGCTTAAAAGAAAAAACGAATAAAAGAATCAACTTCACTGTCTAAGAATATCAATATGGTCTAGTCTCCAACCATCTGAGAAGTAAACCATCGTGTCGAGAGCGCAAACGCAGCGAAAGAAGCTTGTTCCTAATAACCTTATCAATTATCCGAACCAGAACGGAGGATTCAAGTGGGATGTGCCCATGGCGACGGCGGTTCCTCTCCAACCAAATGGTGTAAACAGCTCCCTGTGAAGCCAAACCAAGAAGGAAGTGATCCTTGCGCGATAGACGATTCACAGAGAGAAGATGAAGCAGGTGGGACCAAAGATTTGTATAGCTCGCACCCAACAACTCAATAGCCAAAGCTGTCCAGATATTACTTGTGTAGCTACATTCAAAAAATAGATGGTCCCGTGTTTCCAAAAGGGAGCAACAGAACACACAAGCAGTAGAAATACCTCGACCCCAAGAGGCTAGTCGTTCCCCGGTGGACAACCTATTCTGAACCGCTAACCACATTATAAACGCATGCTTGGGTATTGCATTCTTAAACCAAACTCCTTTCCACCATGATACCACTTGGCCTTTAACTCTTATAGCTTCCCAAGTAGACTTAGTAAGAAAACTTGGACCGTATTGCTGGTCACCTTTACGCCAGAGGACTATATCGGGTCCTCGAACCGGGGATGGTATTTCCACAGCATGAATAACTGTAGAGATAAGCTGCAAATGAGCAGCTCGATATGGCCGCGTTCGCCACGCCATCACAGCAGCCTGACTAACAGTGGCCGACACACCAATTCCCAAATCTCTAGGCCCCCGGGGACCCATAATATCAATGAGTCGACCAATCGGAAACCAATTATCATACCAAAACGAAGCTACTTGACCATCCCGTACCTTAATCTGTGTAAATTGCATAGCTAAAGGCCTGAGTTTCAAAAGTTTTCTCCAATTCCATGACCCTAAATGGTCCGGAGCATTCCATATGGAACCTTCTCTAAGCAAGTAACGCTTCACCCAATCCACCCATAATGATGGGGCAGATGATAGAATTCTCCAGAGAAGCTTTAACCCAAACACCACATTCACCTCAGCCAACGATCTGAAACCCAAACCACCCTCACTTTTCGGTTTGCATACATCAGCCCAAGAGACTTTAGCACCCGAACTTTTCATTGCAGCACCTGTCCAACGAAACGCAGCGCATAATGCATCCACTTCCCGTAGACATTTACGTGGCAACCGGAAGGCAGCACTCCAGAAGTTAGCAATGCTGGAGATTACGGACAAAAGTAGCTGTAACTGACCAGCAAACGACAGTAAACGATTGGACCATGAGTTGAGCTTTGATCTAACCCGATCAAGAAGCGGCGCGTAATCCAATGCTGCCATGCGTTTGGTGGTCAACGGGAGACCGAGATAGCGAACTGGCAGGTGTTCATAAGTGAACTGAAACCGATCAGCCAGAGTTTGAGTAACAGCTGGTGAAACCCCTGCCATAAACAACGAAGACTTTTGGAGACTTATACACAAACCAGACATTGATGCAAACCGGTCAAAAGTATTAATAACCTCAACAGAAGACCGAATCGTACCATCCGTGAATATCATTATACCATCTACAAAGCACAGATGCGTTAGACCGATCGATCTACACTTTGGATGGTAACCCAACAGACCATCCTGCGCCTTCTTATTTAACAACGCAGACAACACATTTATAGAAATAACAAATAGGTATGGAGATAATGCACATCCTTGCCTTAGACCCCGCTTACTTGGGAAGAAACCAGCCAATTCACCATTAATTTGCACCGAAAATGATGTTGTGGAAATACAGGTATGAATCCATGTTATAAACCGCGACGGCAGGCCTATTGCTCCAAGAGCAGCTACCAAAAAATCCCAATGAACTGAATCAAAAGCCTTCGCAATATCAATTTTCAAGACGCCTCTTGGAGAAACGTTCTCTTTATGATAATATTTGACTAACTCTGTAGCAAGCAGAACATTCTCCAGAAGTAGCCTATCTTGTACAAACGCAGACTGATTTGGCATTATAAACTCTGGCATCACACACTTCAACCGATTCGCCAGGATCTTGGAGATGGCTTTGTATATGATATTACAACATGAAATAGGTCGATAGTCCTTCATCTCAAGAGCATCCTGGTGCTTAGGAATAAGTGCAAGAATTGTGGCATTGACTCCCTTAGGCAAGAAACCATTAGCAAAAAAAGATTGGACAACCTTGACTACATCCTTACCCACCACTGTCCAAGCATCCCTATAGAATTCCATTGTATAACCATCGGGCCCAGGAGCCTTACCAGAAGGCATAGAGAATATAGTTGTTCTCACCTCATCCTCTGTTACCTGATCAAGTAAATGAGCACAGTCACTAGCGGAGCATCGATAGCTGAGAAGATCACGCAACTCCTCAGAAAATGTTCCAACATAATCCGCAGGCTGAGCTTGAAGAAAGGTCCGAAACCAATTTTCTGCCTCAGCCTTAATACCCTCCGTACACGTAATAAGCTCACCAGATTGAGCCTTCACCACTCGTATAGCATTTTTGGACTGTCGAGCTTCAACAACTCTGTGAAAATACTTAGTATTTTGGTCACCAACCTTGAGCCAATGAATTCTGGATTTTTGCTTACAGCCTTAACAAAACTGTATTTATATAAGGAAAGACCGTTATTTTATTAATCTGAGTTGACTTTTTATATTTTAATCAAATAATTAATTACAGAAAAGTACCAAGAACAATGATGAAGAAAGAGACAAAAAAAGAAGTCTAAAGAAGAACAAAAATATGAGAAGGAACACAACAAAAGAAAATGGTACGTTCCGAAAGTACGTAATCAAAAGGGATTCGTATGTTCTAAATTGGTTTCTTTACAATTATTACATTAATTGTAACTTTTTAGCTCTTTCACATAAGCCGAGACAATAAGTTGTGATGGAATCCCATGTCAAGTCCATTGTAAGCCAATGGTGCGTACATCCATAGATCATCCGAGCTCAACAACTACAGTTTATTAATTATAACATTGCATTTTGGTTGTTAGAACATGAATGTTATATAAAAATAGTTCTAAAAAAAAATTAAAAACCCTAAAATTGTTTACGTACTTTGATTTGAAGTTGCAAGAACTTCACGTAATGAACCGCTTCTTCAAGCATCGTGCTTATATCGACTTTTGTCCCATTCGGTACAAGGTTTTGTAGTGTCTTGAGCCTTTCGTTAATCTTCTCTCTTCGTTTCTGCAAAGATCAATACCATATATAAAAAGTTCAAAAAAACATATCAAAACCATATAATGGATACTTTCAGCTATATATTGTTAATGTGCTATGAGATTATATAGACGTCATACTATACCCGAGCATAAAGGCTTTGAGGATCAGTGGCTGTCCCTTTGCTGGCTCTTGTTTTGCCTTTAACACTTGTGACCGAAGTTTTCTCATCATCTGAACTGTTGCTTAGGCTTTGACCATCTCTCCAGTTAGTGTTGCTTTCGTCGGCTGTATTGCTCTCTGCGCTTACCCTCTGCTTTTTCTTGGCTTTTACTAGCTCCTATATTGTGTTAATGATATTGTCATTAGTTTATTGCATAGTAATAATGAAAGAAAATAAACATTTTAGTGCACATATATACTGATCTTCCACTTACTTGTTTTGTAACTTCACAGTTATAATTAGTATTGTGTACATTCTCTATGTCATGTAGTTTCCTTTTAAGAGTTGCCGTTTCTTGGAGATGATTTTGATCCCAAGAATCAAGCATCCTTGGAAGATTCCCTCCCGGCATTGCATCAAACGGGAACATATCAGGAATCAAGAAAGCATGATGATCATTGTTTTGATGATGATGATGATGATGATGATAAAGATGATCATTGTAAAGGCTAGAGAGGCCAAGCATCTCCTCATGCGGTCTCTCCTCCTTAGAAGATGATGATGAGCATTGATCAAAGTTGAACATCCCCAAGAGAGACTCTAATTCACCGTCAACAAAAACGTCCATCGCTCCAACCTTCAAATGTATTTCTCCTTCTTCTTCGTCTTTTTTTGTTTCTTTGTTGTTGTGATAGTTATCGATCTTGTGCAACTACTATATATATACATAGGCTGGAGACGGTTGAAGAGAATATTTCTCTTTAGGAAGATTTGGTGATGATAAAGAGTAATCAAGAGATTCTTAAACTGGTGCAATCATTTGTGTCGTGAACAAGTCGTAGTTAAACAAATGAAATGAAGCCATGCATGATGATGATCACGATCAGTCAACTTGTGGGGTCGACAATGAGAGATGAACCAGCTTTGTTCCTTCACGACGCATTGTTATATTCTCTTCTTTTTTAAACCATATATTCACTCATCTTAATTAAACTAAAACATATATATAATATGTATAAGATTGTAAAGATTAGTATATATAATAATGAGAGAGAGAGAGAGAGTTTCAATTGGCCACACAAGAGAAGAGGCGAATAATAAAAGATGTAACCACACCCATGCACGATTACTTGAATACTTATCCCAATCCCAACTTCAACAACACTTAAAAAGCAGTTAACCAAAAAGAAGAAAACGTACACTAAAAAAGAATAAATAAATGGCGAAAAAACATCGAATCTCAAACGTTGCGTTTTGGTTCGAAGCTCTCGAGGCGATTTTTCAAGCGATTAGGGTTCTGCTTCTGGTTTAGCCGCCGCCGGTGGCTATGACGCTTCTTGGGTCTTCTCCGGTGGATCCAGGGTCGTCGTCTCCGCCTGTATCTCAGCCATCGTGGGTTTCCGTTGCTCGATCTTCTTCGGGAGGGTTACGCAAGCGGGAGCTCTCCGTTTCTACCGACGGGGATTCGCCGGTGATTCAGATCCCGGATGATGTCATGGCTGACGAGAATCAGCTATGGAAAAACTTTCTCATTGGCAGGTTCTTGGATGTGGCTCCACATATTGCAAAGATTCACATGATAGTGAACAAGATCTGGTCTCTAGGTGATAAGAAAGCTCGTATTGATGTCTATGTTGTTGATGATGTAACGGTGAAGTTCCGGGTTGAAGATGAAGCAATGCGGTCTCGTCTCCTTCGTCGGGGATTGTGGAACATTGCTGGTGTCCCAATGGTACTGNNTGGGGGGGGGGTTGTTCAGCCAGTCCTCTCATCTATTCCGCTCTGGGTCGACTTCAAAAATGTTCCAGAGAGATTATATTCTGATAAAGGGCTGGAGCTTGTGGCTAGTTTTGTTGGGGATCCACGGAGGTTACATCCAACAACTCTAGCTTGCACAAACCTGGCAGTTGCGCGAGTCTTAGTAGAAGTTGATCTCACAAAGGAGCTCCCCAAGCGATTCATGTTGTCTTCTAAAGATGGGTTTTCTGCCGAGGTTGAGGCTACTTACCCGTGGTTGCCTCCCAAATGTCTGTCCTGTGGTAAGTGGGGGCATGTTGTGTCTAAATGCAATTTGAAAACAGTGGTTGGTACGCCGGAAAAGCAGCTGGAACAGAGGGCGGAGGTGGCTGTTAGTGCTGCTTTGTGTCGTGTCTTGGATGGTGTTGAGGGTGTTGGGGCTGAGGTGGTTGTTGGTGTTGCAAGTAGCGATGATGCGGCTGTTAATACAGATAAGGTGATTGTCTCTGGTGTTAGTGGAGTTGGGGTGGTTAGCAATGAAGATGTGGCATTGGCTGAGAGTTCTAAGGAGCTAGCTGTGGAGACTGAGGCGCCGCGGGACACTGGGGTGGCTGCTCCTGCGGTCATCTCTTCTCCTGTGGAGGCAGAATGGATGATGGTTTCTCCGACTAAGGGATCAAGGAATGGAGACCAAATGCAACCTACTTCTGGTAGTGGTGATGCGTTAACGGTCTCGCCATCTCGATTTGCGATTTTAGAGGGTCTTGAGGAGGGTGAGTTGCATGAGGAAGGGTGCTTAAGTGAGAACACAGAGGATATTGACCTCAAGGATTCTCATCTTCAGGATGGGCCTACTACAACAGAGGTGGGTGAGTTGGTTCAAAATAATGTCACTTTTGAGAGAGGTAGTCATGGTTCAAGCTCTTCTGCCGTGGGTGAGAAGCCTGAGCCGTTGACCAGACCGATTCTTCCTCGGGCCACCAGGGGCGTGAATCGCTATTTGGAAGATTTCTCTGTTTCTTCGCAGAAGGATAAGAGAACTAATCGCAGAAAGAACTAAATGAAGTTTTTTTCATGGAATATACGCGGCTTCAACCAATATACTAAGCATAAAGTTCTGCGTGAATGGCTCGTTTCTTCCTCTGCTTGTTTTGGGTGTATACTTGAGACACGGGTTCAGGAAGCGAGAGCGTTTAAGATTATGTCAGATCAGTTTGTGGGTTGGTCTTTTTTGTCTAATTATGAATCTCATCGACTTGGCAGAATTTGGGTCATGTGGAATGATGAGGTTGTCATTACTCCGATGTACAAGTCTGCCCAGTTAATTACCTGTGCAATTACGGTTCCGGCTAGGGGCTGGGACTTTATCTGTTCTTTTGTGTATGCTTTCAACTTTCCAGAGGAAAGGAAAGAATTGTGGGCGGATCTCCGGGATCATTCCACTTCACCAGTTTTCCATAGCAGGCCATGGATTGTCATTGGGGACTTTAATGAGACGTTGTATATGGATGAGCATTCGGATAATCGGGATACTACGTCGGGTATGAGGGACTTTCAGGCAGTTGTCTCCTTTTGTCGCTTCTCGGATCTTTCATATCAGGGTACACGGTTTACATGGTGGAATCACCAGCAGGTTGCGCCCATTAGCAAAAAACTGGACAGAGCTCTCATAGGTGATGTTTGGTTAACAAAATTCCCCTCATCCTCCGCTTTGTTTGAGGCTGGAGGCGTTTCCGATCACGCGCGCTGTGTAATAACATTGGAGGTTGAGTTAGCTGTGTCGTCCCGGAAGCCTTTCAAATATTTCTCTATGTTGGGTCTTTTAGATTCTTTCTTGCATGTGGTAACGAAATACTGGGAAGGTACAGCAGCATTGTTCTGCTCTAGAACAGCAGTTTATAGATTTTCTCAGAAGCTGAAAGCGTTGAAGTATGAGCTGCGGAAGCTGAATCAGGAAAAGATAGGTAACCTTCCTTTGAAGGTTGGTGAAGCGTATGCGGTGTTATGTGAGAGGCAACTTGCGGCATTAACTTCTCCAACTGTGGATAATTTTGAGAGTGAGCGGGTAGCTTCGACGAGATGGCACTCTTTGTCCCTGCTTGAGGAGTCATTTTATAAGCAGAAATCGCGTATACAATGGTTAAAAGTAGGTGATCAAAATACTCGTTATTTTCACAAGGTGGCAGTTGCTAGAAACTCGAAGAATGCTATTAGGGTGGTCAAAACGCAGGCTGGAAATTTAATAACAGATACATTGGGGATCAAGGCTGAAGCGGAGAATTGGTTTAAGACTTTCTTGCAAGCTGAGCCGCCAGACTACGTGGGTATCTCCGTTGCGGAGTTGCAAAATTTGTTAGAGTTCAGGTGTTCGAGGGCTGATTGTGACTTGCTGATTGCGCCTGTTACGGATGAAGAGATTCAATCAGTGTTTTTCTCCATGCCTGCTAATAAAGCGCCTGGACCGGATGGATATTCTGCTGAGTTTTATAGGTCTGCTTGGTCGGTGATTGGACAAGATGTTGTGGTTGCGGTCAAATCCTTCTTCCAGAATGGTTTCCTTCCGAAGGGAGTCAATTCGACTATCCTAGCTCTTATTCCTAAGCACACTGATGCCTTGGAGATGAGGGAATTCAGGCCGATATCTTGCTGTAACATTGTGTATAAGGCCATCTCCAAGATATTAGCGAATAGACTCAAACGCATCCTTCCGGAGTTTATTATGCCAAATCAGTCTGCTTTTGTACTGGATAGGCTTCTTCTTGAGAACCTTCTGTTGGCAACGGAGTTGGTTAAAGATTATCATAAGGAGGATATTTCATCTCAAGGAGTTTTGAAGATTGATCTAGCAAAGGCGTTTGACTCGGTACAATGGGACTTTTTGATATCGGTATTGTTAGCGATGGGTTTGCCTCCGGTTTTCGTCAAGTGGATAAATACATGTATTTCCACCGCCTCTTTCTCGGTACAAGTGAACGGTGAGTTGGCTGGTTTTTTTCAAAGTAAGAGAGGCTTGCGTCAAGGCTGTTCTTTATCTCCGTATCTCTTTGTCGTTGCAATGAATGTACTTTCAGCCTTGCTTAATCAGTCTGCCGGCGCGGGTTTGTTGGGTTATCACCCTCGGTGTCGAGCTCTTGGCTTGACTCATTTATGTTTCGCGGACGATATAATGGTTTTCATGGATGGGACTACTCGCTCAGCTGTGGAAATTGTTCGTATTTTTGACTATTATGCTTCTATCTCTGGCCTTCGTATTAGTCTCGAGAAGTCTTCGCTGTTCATGGCCGGTGTATCGGCTGCAGTTTGTGATGGGTTAGTTTCTCGCTACCAATTCAGGTTAGAGCATCTACCTGTTCGCTATCTTGGACTACCTTTGACAACTAAAAGAATGACGTCCTCTGATTATGAGCCTCTCCTTGAGCGAATTAGGAGCAAATTTCAGACTTGGTCTACGCGGTTCCTTTCTTTTGCGGGTCGTCTCCAGTTGTTACTTTCGGTTATTGCTAGTATCACTCAATTTTGGAGTTCTGCGTTTCGTCTGCCGCGTCGTTGTCTACGCGAAATTGACTCCTTATGTGCGGCTTTTCTATGGTCAGGTTCGGACCTTAAAAGAACCCGTGCCAAAGTTTGTTGGGAGGATGTATGCAAGCCTCACTCTGAGGGTGGTTTGGGTTTTCGTCCACTAGCTGAAGCTAACGTGGTGTTTGGATTGAAGCTAATCTGGCGTATAGTATCTTCGGCTCCTTCGTTGTGGGTTGATTGGGTTAAACGCTATCTACTTCGTGAAGGTTCTCTGTGGAATGCTTCTGACTCTATAGGGTCATGGAATTGGCGGAAGATCCTTAAGCTTCGGTCTCTTGCTATGCCCTTCACAAAAATTGACGTTAGAGATGGTGCTTCGACATCTTTTTGGTTTGACAACTGGCTTCCCATCGGTAGACTTATTGATGTCACAGGTTATGGCGGGCCAAGAGACATGGGTATTCCGCTTTCAGCGTCAGTGGCGGATGCTGCTTCAGTGGCATGGCGTAACCGTTCTTATCGGTCTGATTCCCTCCGATTAATATCTACCACTATTCAATCTATGCGGCCTCCCAGCTCAGGTAGTGGTCGAGATATAGTTCTGTGGAAGAATGGTGATAAATTTGCTCCTGTGTTCTCCACCAAGAAGACATGGCAAGCTGTTCGTCGACCTTCTCCCTCTCTTCAATGGCCGCGTATGGTGTGGTTTAAGCATGTTATCCCCAAGCATGCTTTTATGGTTTGGCTAGCAGCTCATGACAGACTTTCTACGGGTGCTCGTATGTCGGTTTGGGGGCTGAACATATCTCCTTCTTGTGTCTTCTGCTCTCACCCTTGGGAATCCAGAGACCATCTATTTTTTGAGTGTGAGTATGCCGCTGAGTTATGGCACGGTTTGTCGCATCCCTTCCTGGGGGTGCGTTTCACGCGGCGCTGGTCGCCAATTCTCGAGCTGCTTGGATCGAATTTCTTGGGAAAGCAAGATCTCTTTCTTGTGTCCTTGGCTTTTCAGGTCTCAGTGTACCGTGTCTGGTTGGAACGAAATCGCCGGAGGCATGGCCACCCGCCAATCTCTGGTCCGGTGCTTCTGCGGATACAGGATAAACTGATACGTAATAAATTGCTCTCATTGAAGGTTCCCAATTGTCCGGATGGTCTTCTAATCTGATGGTTTGCCACTAGAGTTTAGTATTCTTTAGTATTCTTTTGTTCTTTCAATCTATTTTTCATTCATTCTTTGAAATTAATTGACGCTCAGCTTGTATAGTTTTTTTGGAAGAAATAAAGTTTAACATTCCAACAAAAAAAAAGAATAAATAAAAAGAAACTTTTTAATCCATGCCGTTTTCAACATTAAAATTTATCACAACGTCAGATTCAGCTCTCGTAACTAACTTGAATGAGAGAAAGAGAAGAGAATACTGATGAATGTAAAATCTCTCATTAACCTTCAATGTAATGTACATCAAGTGTTTATATACTCGTTAATAAGATTAGCTACTCACTAACTAACTAACAAAATTATTAACAGAATATTAATAGCCTAATATGTTGAATGTTGAATATCCATGGACGGTGGCGGCGTTACGGCTTGGACGGTGACGAAGACGGTGCCGCAATTGTTGAAGACGGTGGCCGTAATGGTGCTTGTCAAATATGTCTGCTCACCAACCACTTCCTTGATCTATAAATACCATCCATGGTGAGAAGCAAAAATCATCCCATCCAAAAAAACAAAACCAAAACAAGAAGAAGAAGAAGAAACAAAGAAGAGAGAGTAAGAGAGAAACGTGAGAGAGAAAAGAAAAGAAGAAGAAAAAATAATATTGTTTCTTCTGGGTATTTTTCCTCTGGGTATTTAATTTCTTCAGGGTATTTTGGATCAGGTGAGAGAAAATTATTTAGAGAGTTACGTTATTTTTCTCCGATTATAGCGAGAGAATAATTAATTGTTTCTCCGTTATAATTGAGAGTGTGTAACTCCTATTATTTTCCTCGGAATAAATTCTTCTACCTTGTCCGTGGTTTTTTCCCTAATTTGTCTGGAGATTTTCCACATAAAATTCTGGTGTTCACTCTTTCCATTAATTCTCAAATTATTAGCTGCGACCCTACTCTTTCCGGTCCAATTTTTACAACAAGTGGTATCAGAGCAAGGTTCTGGAAGAAGCAATGGCGGCAAAATTTGAGATTGGAAAATTCAACGACAGCAATTTTGCGCTGTGGAAGTTGAAGATGAAAGCTATCTTGAGAAAAGATGGTTGTTTAGCGGCCATTAGTGAAAGGTCGGCATCATACACAGATGATGATAAGTGGAATGAGATGGACGGAAATGCTATGGCAAATCTTCATCTGGCACTAGCAGATGGAGTGTTGTCAAGCATAGAGGAGAAGAAGACTGCAAAGGAGATATTGGATCACCTTGCAAAATTGTACGAGGCCAAGTCGTTGCACAATAAAATTTTCCTTAAGAGGAAGTTGTATACTCTTCGGATGGCGGAATCCACTTCAGTGACGGGGCACATCAACGCCTTGAATACTTTATTTTCTCAACTCACTTCGTTAAGTTATAAAGTAGAATCACAGGAACGTGCTGAGCTTCTACTTCAAAGTCTACCAGATTTATATGATCAACTCATCATCAACTTAACAAATAATGTCTCTACCGACAGTCTAGTCTTTGACGATGTTGCAGCTGCGGTTCTAGAA